>JBBBDQ010000982.1:67500-120000 GCA_037127315.1 Ascarosepion bandense | reverse complement strand
ATCTATCTATTTTCTATCTATCTATCTATCTATCTATCTATCTATCTATCTATCTATCTATCTATCTATTTTAACTTTATTTACTATTTCTATCTATCTATCTATCTATCTATCTATCTATCTATCTATACAAACTGCATTCGGTCGTTCAATTATCTGTTCACCCCTCTGTATATTTAGTTATTTATTCATTAAATTTAGGTACGTCCCAAAAATCGCTGAAAAGACAGCATAGCATGAAGGAAAAATGCCCCAAACTAAATAAAAACAAAGTTTTATCAGCAAAATGTTTATATTATCATTAATAGGGTAGATCAAAGTATTTTTAATTATTTCTAACACGTTCGAAATTTTGGCAGAAAATCTTTTTTTTTCTTCCGTCAGTGCGAGACCTAAATTGACGCACAGTCTATTACGTAAAGAAACGTAATATTACTCAATGCACTTTTTTGACTGTGAAAGACACATTAATTTGGAAATTCTTGCAAATATCAAATAATGGTTGGATTTTGATGAAAATTTAAGGACGTATTCATAATTAACAGAAAACAATTTTGAAATAGTTATTTTTAGAAAATATTGGTAAAAAAATATATATATATTTTTTTTTTACATATGTTACTCCCCACCAATTAATTTCCAGAAATGTCTAAAAATTCGACTTTGGCTCACAATAAACCTAATACAATTACATTCAGGAGTCATTGGGGAATGCTAATCAACTGTCATTTTTTCTTCAATATTGGCCTTCTTTCTAAAAAGTAGGTCCGAATTACGAAAAATGCAGTTACTATGCCAATTTTTATTTGAATAAACTTTTAATTGCTTTTATGAACAAATAAATTAAGCATATTATAGTCTGAAAAGAAAAAAAAGTTAATGAATAATGAATTTTTACAAGAATTATTTTCATTTTTTTAAAATGCTTTATATAAAAAACAAAACGTTAAATTTTCAATAGCTTTGGAAAACATCATTTTCGTTGTAATTCCAACTGTGTTTATATTATTATTATTATGTCATTTTTCATCATATTTCGATTTCTGCTTTGGTCTCACTACCAACCAAGTCTGCGGGGAGACCTAAGGCAGGTAGTGGCGTGTTGTTATGGCTCCATTTCATGTTTTTCTATCTTCCCTATCATCCCCAGCATTACATAGATAAAGTTTTCCTTAGTGTGTGGGCTGTACTTAATAAGACAATTTTTTGTATATCACTTAAACTGGGGTTTCCAGGGATTCTTTCAATGTGTTGTTTTGTTCCATTTTTTATCATTCCAAGTGCACCTACTATCACTGGCACAACTCTTGTTTTCAATTTCCACATTTTTTCTATTTCAATTTCCAGGTCTTTATATTTTGACAGTTTTTCAAATTCCTTGATTGCTATGTTACAATCCGCTGGACAAGCCATATCAATTAATAGACAAGTTTTTTCCTTTTGGTTTTTAACAATAATGTCTGGCCTGTTTGCTTCAATTTTTCTGTCTGTGTAGATGGTGTAATCCCATAGAATGGTTACATCTTCTATTTCTGTAACCGGTGCTGGGTGATGTTCATACCAGTGTTTGTTTACAGCTTTTCCATAATGTTTGCACATTGCCCAATGTAAATATTGCCCAACTCTATCGTGGCGATTTTTATATTCATTTGGGGCAAGCACAGAACAGCCTGAGATTAGGTGGTCTATTGTTTCTTGGTGTTTATCACAAAACCTGCATTTTGGATCCATATTATTATGCATAATATTTGCCTGGAAGTTTCTAGTGAAAAGACTTTGGTCTTGTGCTGCAAGAATAAAGCCTTCAGTTTCAGACTTTAATCCAGATGCACGTAACCATCGATGAGTATTAACTTTGTCAACATTGGATTTATTGGCACGTTCTGGATATTGGCCATGCAGAGGTTTGTCTTGCCAGCGCTGTTTCATCTGTTCAAGAGCTTTATCTTTGGCTTTCATTTTCATATTTTTTGCCGCAATAGTTGGTTCTTGGCTTCTGTTTTGCTTTTCTACAGAATCTACTAACTGTAAATCTTGTTTGTATTTACTGCCTTCTTTTATTATTGAATATTTTTTCTTTCTTTCTTCATGTTGCCTTACTAATTGTATCATCCAATCCTTTGTTGTTTCTATGTATGTTAGTAGGCCAATAGTTGTTGTCTTGTATGACAATTCCAGCTGAATAAGACCTCTCCCACCTTCTTTACGGGGTATGTATAGACGGTCTACATCAGCCTTTGGATGATGCATCTTATGTTTAGAAAGAAGCTTTCTTGTTTTAGCATCCATTCGCCTGATGTCGTTTAGAGTCCAGTTTAAGATGTTAAAGCTATATTGGACAACTGGGATTGCAAGGCTATTAATGGCTATAACTCTGTTCTGTGAATTTAATTCAATTTTTAATATCATTCGTAGCCTTCTATAGTACTCTTTACGCACTATTTCCTTCATTTTTTTAAGGTGAATGTTTTCGCTCTCATTTACACCTAGGTATTTATAAGCTTCTTCTGGTTTCAATTCTTTTATTGTTACAGCAGGGTCTAAGCTAATTGAGGATGTTTCTTGTATTGATCCACGTAAAACTGTAGCTTTAGCACATTTATTCAAATTGAATTTCATTCCAATGTCTTCGCTGAAGCATTTTAAAGTTTGCAGAAGACCTTCCAGCTCATTATCATTCTTAGCATATAACTTTAAGTCATCCATGTAAAATAGATGGCTTATTTTCTTTTGGCCTATTTTATAACCACATTCTGTCTTATTAAGTTGACTGGTTAGTGCTATTAATGATATGCAGAATAGTAAGGGAGATAAAGAATCACCTTGAAATATACCTCTTTTGATGTTTATTTCATCAGACTTATAGGTTCCATTTATATGATTGAGGTAAAGGGTTGTTTTCCATATAGACATGTACTGTTTGATGAAATTGATGATGACGGGCGATATCTTGTATATATTTAAAGTCTTTAAAATCCAGTAATATGGCACACTATCGAATGCCTTTCGATAATCTATCCTTATTATTATTATTATTATTATTATTATTATTATTATTATTATATTCAGTTTCCTAATTTGCTGTTTTCATAATATCTTTCAAAAATCATAATTTGTTAAATCAAGATAGAGAGATAGACAGATAAAATAAAGAAGAAAATGGAAGCGTTTATCAATTTAACATGTTTCATTTTCATCAGAGAATGAGATATGGAGAAAAAAAAAGAAATTCTGATATTTTTATTTTTGTGTGATTTGATTTAATCAAGTTTCACGTGTATATGATTTGTTAAACTAACGTTAGTATAATTTATGGCGTTCTGAAATTCATGGAGAGACGACGCGTCCTTTCGAAGTCCCAAGAATTTAACGGATTCCGTGCCTAACACAGAAAAACGTAACTATTGCTTTATGTATGTAAGTGTATCATAATCCTACTTTGTCTACGTGGCATTCAGATGATAATCGTTATTCGTGAGTGTGTATGTGCGTGTTTGTGCGCCTAGTGTGTGTGTATCCAGTATACATCATGTTTGGTGGGTTGTTGATGATAGATAGATATGAACAGGCTAAGATAGATAGGAAAGAACAGAGATTGACAGAGAGATTGGGGTTGGGTTGAAAAGTAAGGCAGATTTGATTAGGATGAGATAGATAGATAGATAGATAGATAGATAGATATGAAGAGATCGAAAAAGATAGATAAATATGAAGAGACCAAAATAGATAGATAGATAGATAGATAGATAGATAGATAGATAGATAGATAGATAGATAGATAGATATCAAGAGATTGAAAAAGATACATAAATATGAAGAGACAAAATCAGATAGATAGATAGATAGATAGATAGATAGATAGATAGATAGATAGATAGATAGATAGATATGAAGAGATTGAGAATTGTATATAAATATCAAGAGACAAAAACAGATAGATAGATAGATAGATAGATAGATAGATAGATAGATAGATAGATAGATATGAAGAGATTGAGAATTGTATATAAATATGAAGAGACAAAAACAGACAGATAGATAGATAGATAGATAGATAGATAGATAGATAGATAGATAGATATGAAGAGATTGAAAAAGATACATAAATATGAAGAGACAAAATCAGATAGATAGATAGATAGATAGATAGATAGATAGATAGATAGATAGATAGATAGATAGATATGAAGAGATTGAGAATTGTATATAAATATGAAGAGACAAAAACAGACAGATAGATAGATAGATAGATAGATAGATAGATAGATAGATAGATAGATATGAATAGATTGAAAAAGATAGATAAATATGAAGAGACAAAAACAAAAAGATAGATATATAGATAGATAGATAAAAAGATAGATAGATAGATAGATAGATAGATAGATAGATAGATTATAAATGTCCCGTAGGTTATATTGTCCTTGAAAGACAAGGTACATCTATTTGCTTCGATCTTTGCCTCTTACTCAATGTTAAACGACAAAGATCATCCTCTCTTCAACTTCCCACGTCTTCCTGATCACAATCTCAGTAATATTACCATTACACCACGAGAAATGTCGAGATTGTCAATGGCATTGACCTTAAAAAAACAACTAAAAAAAAATTCCAGTCGATGTCCTTAAGAATATCAACCCGGAATTAATTATCCCCAATCTTAACGAAGTTATTCAACCGCTACTTGAAGGATGTGCGTTGTGGTGCAGTGGATATCGACTCGGAACGACAAATCAGGGAGCCGAGTTCGAATTCCAATTGAATTCCTCACATTCACTTACCCTTGAGAAAGGTATTAATCCGTCTCTTCCCTCCAGTTATGTCCTATTAGACAGATTGGGTTCTATAGCCTTGGCTGGCAACCAGTCTACAGCAGAAAGCAAAGGCAACCTAATGCAGGATAATCTTCCGCCAAGTCAGTTATATCTCTTTCGAGACATGATCACCCAAGCGTGTATCACGTATGTCACTTAACTGACTGACTGACTGACTTGAGGTAAAAAGAAGAACCCGGGCGAACAAGATCAGTGTGAATTTACATCTTCAGCCATTTTTATCAGGCCTGCCCAAATCTCCCTGTCGTTTGCTAACTCATGAATGTACTGCAGGTTTTCTAACCTCTTATGTTAGGGAGAGAATAGTATTATATTGGCAGTACTTCTAATGTATTTTTCAATTTGTATCCCTAGGATGTGCGTTGTGGTGCAGTGGATATCGGCTCGGAATGAGAGTTCAGGGTGCTGAGTTCGAATTCCAGTTGAATTCCTTGCATTTATTTACGCGCAAATACCCTTGGGAAAGGTATAAATGCGTCTCTTCCCTCCAGTTATGCGTAAATAATATGGCAGATTGGGTTTTATAGCCTTGGTCAGCAACCAGTCTACCGCAAAAGCAATGGCAACCTACTGCGGGATAATCTTCTGCCAACTCAGTCTCGAAAGAATGCCATAGGTGATACACGCCCAAAGCGTGTATTACGTAGGGTACTCTACAGACTGATAGTATCCCATGGTTATTCGACTAACGTCTATGGCTGTTAGGCATCTTTTTGGTATTGATGAAAAAAACATTTTCATGATATTTACAGTACTTTCAAAAGCTATTAACTTGTGCTAACTGCGATATTAATATCAAGTGTTTCCCTCAGTTTGCTTTCTTGGAGACAACATACATCAGCGTAATGACTTAAAAATCCGAGCCAACAATTCCTCTTTTTCTTTCGTTTTTTTTTTTTTAATATTTTTTCTTATAACATTAAATATCCTGATGATAAAATCTTTATAGCAATTCGTGGCATTTAGAAAGGTTTAAATGAAGTTGCCAGCTTTAAACGTTTCAAAACTGGGGAGGTCATTACTTGTATTAAATTCAAATGGATTCGTTCTTAATCACGTGGCAATGCTGAAATTTTTAAATTATTTTTCAGTTTGTAATTATCTTACTTTACATAAATAGAATTTGGACGTTATGAATTAAACACGCCACACACATATATATATATATACACACACACCCAACATATATATAATTCTTAATGACGTAATTATTCTTCTTTATATTACTATAATTTGGTCGTTATGAAATATATATATATATATATATAACTGTTTGTTTATACATATGTTGATAGCAACGTCAATCAGCTTTCACTGATTATATATATATATTTTAACGAAACTTGGTTATAAACAACCGACAATTTGAAATGAATTGTTTTAACATTATTTTTTATCGATACTCGTATTTAAGTAGATATTCTGTTTTTAATCAAACAGTATTATATATTTATATCTACTGGCCTGATTATTTACGATAAATTTTTATTACGAAAATATGTGTCATTCGGCAGGATTCGAACCTACGACCCCTATCTACATAGGAGAAGCTACCATTTGATCTGGCAACGTCTTAGACCGCTCGACCACGAATGACCTCCAGTCTAAACGAGCTTTTAATCAAGCCTATATAACACAATTTTCGATTTTTCGCAACAACCATATCTGCTTTGAAATGTATCGTAATGTCAACAAATATAAACATGTTACAGAAATTAACGAATTTAACGAAACTTGGTTATAACAACCGACAATATTGTCCGAAATAAAAAATAATATTCGTGGTCGAGCGGTCTAAGACGTTGACAGACCAAATGGTAGCTTCCCCTATGTACATCGGGATTGCAGGTTCGAATCATGCATATTTTCGTAATAAAAATTTATCGTAAATAATCAGGCCGGTAGATATAAATACATAATACTGTTTAATTAAAAACAGAATATCTACTTAAATATGAGTATCGATAAAAGATAATGTTCAAACAATTCATTTCATATATATATGTATATAATTAGTTTGTTTTTGGTCATAATTAAATTAGACCAGTACTCAGTTGTATTAAAAAGTGTTCAATACATGTATATTGTAGACCTTTTGAATATTTTTTATTTGGAAATGTGTTATTTCCACAACCTAGGTTTCAACCTTTCGGTATCTTCAAACGATTTTTAATAAGTGATTTTTTCCTTTTTTTAAACATACAAACAGGGTTTTTTTTTACGAACGCGTGACTGAAATTTTTATACAACCGAAAACTTAAACTCCGTCCTAATTATGTAAATGCTCGGTTATTTAAAAATTCCCGTGACACTTTCATAAAAATCCCTGTTTGCAAGTTTGAAAAATGTTGAAAAATATTTTATTATCAATCGCCTGAAGATACTTAAAAGTTAAAACCTAGGTTTAGGAAAGAGCTTATTTCTAAATGAAATATATATATATATATATATATATATATATATATATATAATTTTATTTATTCATAAATTATAACATGGATATGTTACAATATCACTACAATATCACTACATTTGTGTCTTGTCAAATGATATGATGGTTCTATCGCATCACTTGACAAGACACAAAAGTGTTGAAACAAAATGGCTACTTTTGTAATGATATTATAACATATCCATGTTATAATTTATGAATAAATATTATTAGCTCTACTTTTGTATTGAGCACTTTCAAAAATAGTATTTCTTTGGACAAGGAATATTATTCCGACAATACTTGTATATATATATATATATATATATATATATATATATATAACAGAAATAGTGGTTGTTCAGACGAGAGAAACAGGTATAGAAGAAAAAGTGCGAGAAGCTGTGAACGTTTTGTTTAAAGTGTAGATTTATTGATGCTATTATTTTTAATATAACTTGCTGTTTGTGTGATATATTCCATAATGGTATTTTTGTCGCTACACGTGTTTCGAGTCTAAAGTTAACTCTCTTCAGGCGAATAAACTTGTGACTTGTGTATCTAGATCATTTTTTTCTGAGTGCCAAAGTATCGTGTATAAATAGATAAGTCAAGTGGTTGGCAGGTCAGAGAGTTCATATGTGTGCCTGTTGAGTTTTTTGTTTTTGTTTTTTACACTCGCATGTTAAGTTAAGTTTTTCCTGTCACCTTTGTTGACTCTAAAAAATATTTTACACTGACTTGTGAAATTTGATTTCGTCTTTTTACTTCAAAATTGTTTTCAGCGGTTTTGATTCAGTTCTACTCTACGGGTCATCTAGTTCTTTTTGCTGTTTTGGGGATACTATTTGAATTTAGTTTGTGTGTGTGTGTGTGTGTGTGTGTGTGTGTGTGTGTGTGTGTGTGTGTGTGCTTTATCGCGGTTAAATTTCGTGTGTCTATGTGGGTGTCATAGGCTTTTCATGTTTTTTTGTTGAGGGAAGGCTTGTATTTTTTTATAAATATTTCTTCCTGTCTCATGAGTGTGTCATAATCTGCATTTTGGTAGATGGGCATTTCTCTGAATTTACCTGCACACACACACACACACACACACACACACACACATATATATATATATATATATATATATATATATATATATATTGAGTTATGATGATCCTTAGTGTCAAGATTGCTGTTTTTTCAGTGGTTTACTGATAAAGATATTTTGGAAAGCAGGTTTTTGCCATAAAGTACTCTATATCAAGATAGGGCGAGAGTTGTAATAGAATTAATATAGAAAGGTTCGTCACTTAACTGAGTAAAGTGATACCGACTTCGAAGTTTGTGGTACCTTCACTTCTCAGGGTTTTATCTTCATAGATGAAAATTGGTGCCCAGTTAAATAACAAATTTCTCCACATTAATTATATATATATATATATATATATATATATATATATATATATGTGTGTGTGTGTGTGTGTGTGTGTGTGTGTGTGTGTGTGTACGCGCGCGTGTATGTTTCGTTAAAAACAACCGATAAGGAAGGTTTTATTATTTAAAAAAAAATTTTCCAGTATTCTTAAAGGTTTCCTTTTACTGAATATAAGGAATGTAAAAATGTTCCATACTTATTGAATTTCCAAGCGCTTTCAGCCACTTTACTGGACATTCTCATGGATGTTATTTCTCTATAATTTGCAAGAACCCTTAAGGAAAATTTTTGCTGGAAATAAAAAAAATACAATTTAAATCACTATATCAAAAGCACCTCGCTATAAGAGAAGCACTATATAACAATTTTCCTACCATCAACCTCACATTATTTAACAGTGGATTTGGTTTTTCGAAAACTTATCTTGCTATAATCAAGACAATTGAGTAGGAAGTTAGATCCCCACTAGGTGACCCATAAGTTCGGCTTTGTGCTACATGTAAGCTGCGCTTAGAAAATCACCATTATCTAACAGCTGAAATGAAATGTTGAAAGATTTTTTTAAATAGACAAACGTTCAAGAGATATTAAGTCACACGCGTCACGTGATAGTTTTTAAAAACCGCACTTTTTAAAAAACAGAAAATAAATTATGTTACAATCAAATCATGGGTATGAATTAGCAACATCGGAAATATAACATCCAAGCCGAAATAAATAAATGAACCTAAATTGATTTTAATACAGTGCGTAACAGAAATACAATCCACATAATAGTAAGACATTAGCGAGACAAAGACACCATTTTCTCTATGGGGTAGGTATTTTTGAGAGATAGATATGGGAGGTAGTTCTGCCGCACCCAGTGTTAAACATGTTGAGAACAATTTTCATTGAAAAGAGGCATGGCCCATGAATCTGCTGTGTCCATTCATGACATAGGCGATCATGGCTCTTCACAGATTTCTATTTAGGGCGATTCTCAGCAATTTATCTCCTCTTGCTAAGGCCTCCGCAACTAGTCCGCCATTTATTCGCACAAGCTCGTCATGTAATTGACTCACTGCCTTTCATTATTTCACCCTCAATATGTCCTTTTGAGTATTACGTTTTCCAAGCCTTCCTTTCTCGTTATGTACCAAAAACATTTTAGCTGTCATTTTCTCATTCCCTGCCATTTTTTAAAGTTCCTCTCTGTCTATTGCATCTTCAGTATTCCTTCTGGAGAACCACATTTTTGTTGTCTCTAGTTTCCTCTTCCTCCATATAAGAAGATTGATATCTCATAGCAACCCAACACTCTTTTTTTGTTGTTTCTAAAGAAATTCATACGTTTCTTATCATCATTCTTGGCTTTTGGAAATCATCTTTCGCTAGTTCAAGGAGTGGTTCGGATGTCGATGTTGCATTTTGCATCCTCTGCTAAAACACTTCCCGGATATTTTAACTCCTGAACCCACTCGATATTGAAATCTTGAGTTCTTAATTCGGATCTTGGGCTTTTTCTCTTACTGATGACTATATTTTCTACCTTCTTGCTATTAATGGTTAATTGTTTTTTCGTCACTTTGTAATACTAGGTTCAATAGTTTCCTTGTCTGCAATCCAAACAGTGTCATCATTGTATCTTGTATTGTTGAACTTACGATCGCTGATGATAAATCAAGATAGAGTCTGTAGTTCCCTTACGGTAGAGTCGCTGTAGAGACTAAATACATACGGAGAGAAGGCATATTGATGCCTCTTTCTTTGTATAGCGAGTCATATTTTAACCTTATGCAAGAAGTTTGCTCTCAGTGTTAGTTCTGGCTTTTCTAAAATCCTTTCCCAATAGATCAAGTTTTCCTAGCAGTTTTGAGTGTGTGTTCTTTTTAATGCCACATTCTTTCAGATTTCCTTCTTGCTCATCCGCTACGTCCGTGAAACTTTCAGTATCTTTCTCCAGAAGCTCATTTCAGCCAACTCTCCGCATCCGTTGAAAGAGTGTCCGGAATTTACTGTCATATAATAGGATGAATTGCACATAGAAAACCTGCACTCGTTTTTGTTTCTAACGAAATTTATCCGTTTCTCAGTAGCTTGCTTAGCTTTTGGAAAGCAACTTTAGGTAGTTCAAGGTATATTCGGATCACGGTGCCACATTATATATCCTCTTATAAAACGCTTCCCAGATAATTTAACTCCAGCTCGATGTTTATATGTCTAATTCGTAATTCACATCTCGGAATTTTTCTCTTAATGAAGACAATAATTTCAGTCTTCTTTCAGTTGATGGTCAGCCCTATTTTTTGTGTTACCGTTCCTGATCATGGAATTGAACCCAAGAACATTAGATGACAGTAAGACTTGCACAGCCAAACCTATTACGTCACCGTCCATAAAGGGATTAGAGGCGTGTCTTCGGAGGTTTTACTCAATCTCAGAATCTTTTATTCAAACACTGCTAAGAAGATTGGGTCACTATGTCGATCCAGGATGTTTTTTCCACCTGAATCCATCCTGCATATATACAAGTCAACCATCCGTCCGTGCATGGAGTACTGCTGCCATTTATGGTCAGGCGCCCCAGCCGTTCTCCTCAGTGTTCTTGACAGGCTCCAAAGGAGAGTCTGTAATGTGATAGGTACTGATCTGGCGACTCGACTGCAGCCACTTCCCCATCGTCGAAATGTGGCCTCCCTTTGTCTGTTCTATAAATACTTTCATGGCTTCTGCTCGGACGAGCTTAAGTCACTGATGCCTCCTCAACAAGTGTTTACTCGTGCAACCAGACTGGCAACTGGGTCCCACCCATTCACGGTCAGGTTAGCCAAATGCAGACGACAATTCTACTCCTGCAGCTTCCTCTCTCGCACTTCCCGCCTGTGGAACTCGCTCCCGTATTCTTGCTTTCCTGACGGCTACAACCTCCAGAAATTTAAATGCAAAGTCAATACTCATCTACTAACCACTGGACTCTAGCTCTCTCCCCACCCCTGTATAACCTTCCCTTTCTCTCCACCTATGTATCTGTCATCGCACCTGCTTTCTCAGCTTTCTATCGTTCCTTTCTAACTAGTTTGTACTCCTCACTCTTTTCTAATTAATCTTTTTACATCTATGTAACCCCCTGCACATCAGTGGCGTTTCCGCCTTGCTCGGGGTGAAATGAAAAAAAAAAAATTTGGTTAGAATGGCCGTTTCGTCCGGCTTTTAAATAATTTCGTATTTCATTATTTGATCAGGTAGAAAAACATTTGCTGAACAGGAACGAAAACAATTGTTAGCTTCTTCTATGTGATGCGACTCTTCAGCACATAGATCATAGCTCTCCCTAACTTCCTATATCTTGTGGCACTTGGTACTTTTCTCACTTTTCTGAAGCGCTACTTTTTTCCACTCTCTATTAACCCAAGCTTGTCAGGTAAGTAACCCACTGTCTTCCCCCATCTGTTTACTCGTAATATGATCCCTCTTTCCTTAATATATGTCCAAGGAATTTCAGCACTCCTTCCTCCATTTTGAGTAAATGTTTATAATGTCACTTTCTTTTAGACTTCTTTGTTGCTTATCCGCTACGTCCATGAAATTTTCAGTATCTTTCTCTTGCAACACATTTCAGCTAACTCTAGTTTTTTCCTCATCAGTGGAAAGACTGTTCAAAATTTACTGTCATATAAGAGGGTAGATAGCGCTCTTTTCTTTGTTTCTAACGAAATTTGTCTGTTTCTCAGTATCTTGCTTAGCATTTGGAAAATATCTTTAGCTAGTCCGATGTGTGTTCGGATCTCGGTGCCACATTATACATCCTCTTTTAAAACGCTTCCCAGCTAGTTCAACTCCTGCACTTGTTTCATATTTGTATCTCCAATTCGTAACTCGCATCTTCAGCTATTTTTTCTTCTACATTTATGTGCTCCGACTGTTCAGCACATAGATCATGGTTCTCCCTAACTTCCTATATAGTGTGGATCATGGCATTTTTCTAAAGAGCCTCTTTATTCCACTCTCTATTAACCCAAGCTTGTCAGGTAAGTAACCCACTGTCTTCCCCTATCGGTCTTACTTGTAATATGATCCCTCTTTCCTTAATATATGTCCAATTAATTTCAGTACTCTTTTCTCGATTCTGAGTAAATGTTCTTTATAATGCTACTTTCTTTTAGACTTCCTTGTAACTGATCGACTAGGAATGACAAAGCAGGGAGCCGAGTTCGAATTCCACTTGAATTCCTTGCATTCTCTTACGCGCAAATAACCTTGGGAAAAGTATTAATCCGTCTCTTTCCTCTAATGTGTTAAATAATAAGACAGATTGGGTTCTATAGCCTTGGCTGGCAACCAGTCTACCGCAAAAAGCAATAGCAACTTACTGCGGGATCATCTTCTGCCCAGTCAGTCATGTCTCTTTTGAGACATGATCGCCCAAAGCATGTATCACGTATGGCACTTAACTGACTGACTGTTACTCATCCGCAACGTCAATGATAGTCTCATTATCCTTCTCTAGAAGCTCATTTCAGCCAACTCTACCTTTCCCCTTACCTGTGTATGTAATGTATAATTAATCTGATTAAAAACAAATATTATTTACTCTAATTTTACTTTAATTTTAAAATATCGCAGAGGTGCATTTTTCATCCGACAATAGCTGTTTTGATGTGTTAATAGCTTGTAACAGATCTAATGTTTTCTACGGAGATTTTACATGTAAAACATAATTGACGGGGAGTCTTTTTAAAATATTTTTTTAAGTAATCAGTAATCTTAAACATATAGAATAATATTCTTCTTATGCTAATGGATTAAGCTAAGGGATTATAAACATTTTCATCCCGGTTTATATGATCTCAAAATATATTTTCTGAATGGTTTAATATTTAATTTTAGAAATGTTGACTTTAAATATATTGTAGTTATCGCTCATATTTTTTCAAAATGTCGTGTGTGGTCGGCCATAATCGGCATGTTTCTACGCTTACAAATAAAAAATAAAAAATTATTTTAAAATTATTAGTGTTTGATGATTTTCATTAACTTTTTCCATTTATTAGTAAATATAGTAGTATAGCCCGGCGTTGCTCGGGTGTACTGAAAGCTTTAAAACTAATTCATGGTCCTGGAGCTCAGACTCTTTGGACTTTGGCACGAAAGACTAAAAAGCAATAGTTGTTTCCAGTTAAAAGCGAAACCGGAGACTGAAAGAAAAATGAATGGATGTAAGTCAAATTTTGATTTCCTGGTATCGATATGTGTGTGTGTGTGTGTGTGTGTGTGTGTGTGTGTGTGTGTGTGTGTGTGTGTGTCTTTATTTATCTTAAATTCAGATAAAACTTAGTAGGAAAATAGTCATTTTCAACATGTCACTTTAAGGCATGCATTCTTCGACCCCTTCTAATCAGAGAATGAAGGAAATTCTAAGCCCAGAGGTTAGTCAAGTGCTTAATATCGAGATAGAGAGAAAGCTTTAATAGTATAAATGCAAAGAATATTGTCATATAACCGAGGAGAGTCATGCCGATTTCGAAGTTTCGTGAGGGCACCATTATGTTGTCTTCACTCGTCGGGGCTATATCAACAATCGCTGACAACATAACGGTGTTCTCACGAAACTTCGAAATCGTCATGACTCTGCTCAGTTAAGTGATAACTTTCTCTACATTAATCACACACACACACACACACACACACACACACACACACATATATATATATATATATATATATATATATGTTAATATTTTTACTATAAATTTATAATAAAACCATAGCTTACTGCAATAGAAGAGTCTTTCGGTACTATCTTATTAGCACCTATTAAAACTATTATTAGATTCTATAGTCTACCTATGCTCTATTTCTAGCGTAGAAAATGCTACAGTAATAAAATTTTATATCGGTTGTACCAAAAATCCTTTTAAAAACCGCCGTTATTTGCACACCTTATCTTTACGAATAAGACTTATTGCAATAGCACGTCACTTTCTACTTGTTATTGGCAATTAAACGATGCTAATTAAAGCCCCTACCGTAAAATAGAAAATATTTTTAAAAAAAAATAGAACTTGTAAATCTTTACATGAGCTATGCTTTCTATGTGAAAAATTACAAATTATCAAATTTTCAAGACAAAACTTGCTGAATAAACGTTGCCGTTTGGGAGTCTATAGGTAACGGACACACACACACACACACACACACACAGAGAGAGAGAGAGAGAGAGAGAGACAAAGTTCCATTTATAAATAAGCTAATATAGATAGATTTATTTCTACTGACCTGAATATTTACGATGAATTTTTGTGACGAAAATTTGTGTCATTCGGCAGGATTTTTTGTAACAAAACTTTGTTGTAAATAATCAGACCGGTAGAAATAAATATCTAATACTGTTTGATTATAAACAGAATATCTACTTAAATACGAGTATCGATCAACAATAATGTTCAAACAAATAATTTCATATTGTCGGTTTGATTATAACCATTTCGTCAATCTCCGTGTTATATATATATATATATATATATATATATATATAGTCATCCGCAGACAGATCTGTTTTGCTGTATCACAGCTCAACAGTACGGTTAGACATCCGATTGCTTTTACCCGGGATATATATATATATATATATATATATATATATATATATATATATGTGTGTGTGTGTGTGTGTGTGTGTGTGTGTGTGTGTGTGTGTATATATATATAGATATATAGATATATATTTATATATATATATATTCTGCTGCCATATCTGGTCGGGTGCCCCTGCTGTTCTCCTCGGGCTTCTCGATAAGGTTCAGAGGAGGGTCTGTAATGTGATAGATACCGACTTGGCAGACCGCCTGCAGTCTCTCTCCCACCGGCGCGACGTGGCTTCCCTGTGTCTCTTCTATAAATACTTTCACGGCTTCTGCTCCGATGAACTTAGATCACTGGTGCCCCCTAGATACGAATTTGCACGAGATACTAGATTAGCAACTAGATCCCACCCTTTTACAGTGAAACCGATAAAATGCAGCCGTAACTTCTACTCCAACAGTTTCTTTCCTTGCACTTCCCGACTGTGGAATTCTCTTCCAAACGATTGCTTCCCCGACGGCTACAATCTCCAGGAGTTCAAATGTAAGGTCAATAGACACCTCCTAACACACTAACCTGCTCCAATTCTATCAAACACTCTTCCCATCTGCCCAACCCTCATCCTCGCTATCCTTACTCATCTATCACCTTCCTCCGGACATTCCCTGTCTAACCACTCCTTCTCTTTACCTTCCCCTATGTAGCCCCATGCACAATAGTGGCAGTGGAATGCCTTGCTTGGGGTGAGATGATTAAAAAAAAATATATATATATATATATGTTTATTTTACGTACTTTTTACCTTAATCATGCCAAAGGTGATCATTTATAAAATTCGATCCACCCCACTAATGGAAATCGCGACATGTCATGTTCTTTAGTTTCTTTGACGAAATCAATCTTTCTGCTGGTTGACAGACAAGAATAGGTCAAAATTTCAAATTAGGACACAGAGTCTTTATTAGAACAAAGATATTTCTTCTACATTGTTGAACCATATTTGTATGAAGAGGTACATATGCACTGGTCTGTAATGGAAGACAAACATCCGGCAGGTAAACAATATTCGAGTATCTAATAGTGGCACATGAGGTGTACATTTCAATGAGGCGTGACTGAGTGGGATAGATAAGACGATGAGAACGAACAAAGTGTTAGAGATGCATCATTTGAATGATAGTAACTGATGCGTTACAATAAGTTGGGCTATGATTAAGATTTATTTCTAGAACGTTAATCTATCCATTAGGCTGTTTGGAAAATAATGTCGCATTATTTTAAAAAAAAAAAGAGATCAAAACCTCGTCTCAAAAAAAATTGTAACGATAAATTGATCCACGGGGTCGCTTGTTTTGGCAAAAAATATCGCACTTTGAGCATAGAGGATCAAAATCTCACCTTTTTATAAAATTAAAATGATAAATTGATCCAGAGATTAGTTTGCATGGTAAGTATGTTGTATCTTGAATATCAGTCAGTGCCATACGTGATACACGCTTAGGCAGAAGATTATCCCGAAGTAGGTTGCCATTACTTTCTGCGGTAGACTGGTTGCCAGCCAAGGCTATAGAACCCAAACTGTCCTTTTATTTAACCCATAATTGGAGGGAAGAGATGGATTAGTACCTTTCCCAAGGCTATTTGCACGTAAGAGAATGCAAGGAATTCAACTAGAATTTGAACTCAACTCCTCAATTTCTCCTTTCGAGTCGATATCAACTGCACCACAATGCACATCCTGAATACATTACCTCACATGTTAAAAATTACAAAGACGAATTTATCCACGGATTTGGTGTTTTGGTAACTAATGTCGCATATTGAGGATAGGAATCAAAACCATGTCTCACGGTAAAACTTACAATAAATTGACCTACAGATAACATCGTTTGGTAAGTAACATCGCATCTTGAGTAAGAAAGATCAAATCCTCGCCTCACGGTAAAAAATAAAATGATAAATTGTCCTACAGACAATACTGTTTGATAAGTAATGTCGCATCTTAAGAAAAGAGGTTCAAAACCTAGTTTCAAAGTAAAAATTGCAATTATAATTTGACCTACGAATCAAAACTTCACTTCACAATAGAAATTCCAGTGTGAAATGGTAAGTAATGTAGCATTTGGTGGAAAGGAGAACAAACCAAGTCTGACGGTAAAAATTACAATGATCAATTGATTCACGAATTAGAATGTTTCATAAGGTGACATGCGGAATTAGGCGGAAATTAAAAATTATAATGATCAGTTGATACACAGATTACAAATTTTTATAAGTATTGTGACAAGGATGTGCGTTGTGGTGCAGTGGATATCGGCTCGGGACGAGAAATCGGGGAGCCGAGTTCGAATTCCAGTTGAATCCATTGCATTCACTTACGCGCAAATACCCTTAGAAAAGGTAATAATCCGTCTCTTCCTTCCAGTTATGGGTTAAATAACAGGACAGATTTGGTTCTATAGCCTTGGCTAGCAACCAGTCTACCGCAGAAAGCAATGGCAACCTACTGTGAGATAATCTTCTGCCCAGTCAGTCATGTCTCTTTCGAGACATAATCGCCCAAAGCATGTATCACGTATGGCGCTTAACTGACTGACGACTGAATATAATAGTTGGAAATATGGTTGAGGCTACTGCTGGGCATAAAGTAGGGGTCGGCTTTCTATTGTTATGAGGTAATAAACTGATCCCCCACTAATTACTACTTAATAATATAATACATCTTTTCCTCCCTCTAGATTTGAGTCAAATAATAGGAATGATTGGGTTCTATAGCCTTGGCTGGCAACCAGTCAACCGCAGAAAGCAATGGCAACCTACTGCGGGATAATCTTCTGTGAAGTCAGTCTTGTCTCTTTCGAGACATAATCGCCCAAGCGTGTTTCATGTATGGCACTTAACTGATTGATTGTGACATGCGACATCATAGAGAAAAGTGAAAAAACAACTCGCCTGAAATTAAAAATTACGATAAGTTAACCCACTCTTTAGCAAGGAATATCGCAGTTTAAGTCAGTCAGTCAAGTGCCATACGTGATACACGCTTGGGGCTATCATCTCTCGAAAGAGGCATGACTGACTGATCAGAACGTTATCCCGCAGTAGGTCGCCATTGCTTTCTGCGGTAGATTGGTTGCCGACCAAAGCTATAGAACCCAATCTGTCCTGTTATTTAACCCATAACTGGAGGGAAGAGACGGACTAATACCTTTCCAAAGTGTATTTGCGCGTAAGTGAACGCAATGAATTCAACTGAAATTCGAACTCGGCTCCCCGATTTCTCGTTCCGAGTCGATATCCACTGCACCACAACGCACATCCCGCAGTTTAATTAATAGGGATAAAAACCTCGCCGCACGGTAAAAATTACCATAAATTGATCCACTGTTGTTTGGTAAGTAATATAAAACCTTGTGTAAAGAGGATCAAAACAAAGCCTCACGGTAAAAGTTACAATGATAAATTGACCGGCGGATTAGGTAAGTCATGTCGCTTTGTGGAAATAGGATCAATAAGTTTGACGGGAAAAATTACAATAATAAATTGATCCACAGATTAGATGATTTGGTAAATAATGTCGCATCTTGAGAAAAGGGGCTCTAAGACAACGTCTCATGGTAAAAACAAGAATGATAAATTGATTCACTTATTATCTTAAATAATGTCTCATTGTGAAGAAAGAGATCAAAACCTCACCTCATGGTAAAACTTACAATGATACATTGATCCACAGATTAGGTTTGGTTTGAGAGAAGAGGTTTAGATCCCTTCCATATACTTTCTTTCCTGACAGTTACAACCTCCAAGAATTTAAATGCAAAGTCAATTACCATCTCTTAGCCACTAAACTCCAGCCCTTTCCACATTACCCCGTGTATCTTGTTCTTTTCCTTTCTTTTCGTAACTATCTTCATTCCTGTGCTCACATCCTTCTCTTGCCCTTTCTCTTTCACTCCCTGTAGCTGGTTTGTCTACATCTTTACTCTCTTTCTGCCTAAAACTTTAACTCTGTTATGTAGCCTCCTGCACATCAGTGGCGGTATGCCTTGCTTGAGGTGAAAGGATTAAATATATATATAATTTTTTTTTTTGCTTTTTTCGCAATCCAGAACTAAAATCGAATATCATGTAAACCAAATGTATGTCTACCTTTCCGACAATTGAGCAAACAAACCCATATCTATTTTTTTGAATTTTCGTGAAAAATTAACCATCTTTGTACCGTTTTGAGCTTTGAGAAAACTAAATCTACATCGACCTTTTTGACGTTCGTTTCGAACGCCTTTGTGTCATCGATAAAACACAGGTACACGTCCTGCATTTGTATTGCTCTTTCTGATCCCCGCATTCATTTTCGTACAAATTCCATTGGGAAATGTATTAATCCGTTACTTCTCTTCAATTATGGGTCAAATAACAGGACAGATTAGGCTCTCTAGCCTTGGTTGGCAACCAGTCTACCGCAAAATGTAAAGGCAACCTCCTGCGGGATAATTTTCTGGGCAGTCAGTCATGCCTCTTTCGAGACATGATCACCCATCGTGTATTACGTATGGCACTTAACTGACTGACTCAGCACAAATGTCGCATTCTTTGTTTCGGTGTCTTTGACGAAACCTCACTGATCTTGTCCTATCTCTGGTCTGATTCTACTGCGTGCTCTATTAATCGAAATTTGGATGATGTCTTTTGTTATCTGGCTCATTATTCTGATAGTCCGGTGGCGTTCGCGTTCGTTTGCGCCTGGTTTCTAAGCGCTTGGTTTCTATTAAAATAAACAGGGCAGCCCAAAATGCCAAATACAGGTCAGGGATACCAAAATCAAGCAAGTACAAAAACTTAAATACCTGGCAAGTGTTATAACAGAAGACGGAAAGTGCGACAGAGAGATCTGAAGGCGAATTTGCATGGCGAAGGAAACATTCCAGAAGTTGAGTAAAGAATTAAGAAACAGGACAATTTCGCTAGAAACTAGGAAGAGACGACTGGATTGCTATGTGATGTCCGTCCTTCAATATGGCAGTGAATGCGGGACAATACCATCAAAGATGAAGGAAAAACTTGAAGCAACTGAAATGTGGTTCTAGAGAAGGATGCTGCGAATATCATAGATGAGCATGTGAGCAATGATGAGGTCTTGGAAATGATGGAAACAAAAAGAAAATTAATATTGGGCATCAGGAAGAGACAGCTGAAATTCCTGAGACACGTAATGAGGAAGGAGGGCTTGGAGAATCTGATACTAACAGGCCAGATAGAGGAAAAACGAGACAGGGGAAGCAACGGATAACATATTTGAAGGACCTGATCAGGTAGATGACGGAACGAGTATTGCATGGTGTAACAGGAGAAGGCGTGCTCAGAGCTACCAGGAAAAATGGGAGGCCATGATCGCCTATGTCCTGAAGGGACAAGGCACATTGAAGAAGAAGGGTTTCTGGTATATCAAAACTGTTGTAGATTTTGTTTATTAGTTCTATGATCTTTTCTATTCCGAAATAATCAAAGACTAAAAGAATCTCTTTTAGAATTTCGTCTGGCCCTGCCTCTTTTGTTTCTTTTCAATTTGACCACTGCAGCTTCCACTTCAGCTTTTAATATTTCCGACCCGTCGCTATTTCTGTGTATTGGCAGTTGTTCTCTTAGATTGTGGAAGAATTCTTCGATATATTCCTTCCATTTCTGGCGTAGCTTATACTTTCTCTAATATCAGAGTTCCGTCTTGGGTTTTATGCATTCTGTTAATGAACATGTTTTTAGCCTATCAGCATTTGATCTTTATTTCTTTATGTAGAATTTTCATAGCACTACCTAAGAAGCCAGGTGCAAAGGAATGTGAACTCCATCGAACAATCAGCTTAATGAGCCACATAACAAAACTCATCATCCGGATTCTGATGAACAGATCGCGCAGCAGAATTGGCCTAGAGAGAGGACAAGAACAGTGTGGCTTTGTTAAAGATACCGGAACAAGGAATGCAATATTCATGCTCAGAATGCTATTTGAAAGAGCAACAGAAATGCAGAAGGACCTCTATCTGTGCTTCACAGGCTACGCAAAGACATTTAACGAAGTACGCCGCAAAGACTTGATACAGAGATGCTCGACAACCACAACATTTTCGGAAAAGACGTTAGGATATTCAAGAAAACCGCTCGCGTACAGATAGGAAGGGAACTCAGCAGATATACAAAAATAAAAAGGGACGTAAGACAAGGATGTGTCGTCTCCCCGGATCTATTCAACTTATATATGCAAAACTATTCTGAGAGAAATAAAACCCTTGCCATGATTCGTCATTGGCGGCCACAGTTTCAACAGTGTAAGATACGCAGATGACACAGTTCTAATAGCAAACCCGGAAAGGAAAAATGCAGGATCTATGTTGGGACGCCCGCGCCTATTCGGCTATAATAGACTATTCCATTACTATGTAAAGTAATGGTGGCATCTACGTGAGGAGAGTGTGCCGAACAGCCGATCGACGAGTCAGTCGTAGACTTCCGGTGACGACCCGGAAGTACCCATTGCTCATACTACGTCTTACGACGGTTGAGACGATTAACCCTTATTCTTGTATTGGATACTAATAACCTTTGTAAATACTATTTTCACGGAATACAACAATTAACCTATTCCTGTTGTTGAGTTATTTATTCTTACTCACGACATAACAGTGGCGACGAAGATTATCGAACAGAAAAATACAGGACCTCCTACAGAAGGTAGCAAGAAAAATGGAGAAGAAAGGACAAAGCATAATCTTAAAGAAAACTGAATATTTGGTCATCAGCAAAAAGAAGAACCCAAAATGCCAACTACAGATCAGAGAAACTAAAATAAAACGAATAAATAAAAGAAATTTAAATACCTGGGAAGAGGATGGAATGTGTGGTGTTGAGATCCAAAGACGGATTTCGCATGGTCAATGGCGCATTTCAATAACTAACCAGATTGCTGAAAGACGGAAAAAGCTCATTAGAAAGAAAGAAAAGAGTGTTGGACTGCTATGTGATATCTGTCTTTCTGTATGGCAGTGAATGTTGGAGGATGAGAGGCATGAGGTAGCAGAAATGTGGTTTTACAGAAGATCTATAACAAAAGACGGATTGAGGGAAAGAGAAACAGGAGGAAAATAACGCAAGACTTACTTGATAGGCTTGAGCAAATGACTGGCGACGCGGGGTTTGGGAGGGATACCAAGAGGAAAAATATTGAGCGCGACAAAAAACAGAGCCAAGTGGAAGTCCATGATCGCCTACGTCCTGAAGAGACACAGTACAAAGACATAGAAGTTTACTGTATTCAGATTCTTGTCTAACCTTATCTCCCTCTAACCCTGCAAGCTGCTGTAGCCTGGTACTGAACTCACAACTCTAAGAGTCAAGTCAGGAACTAACCAAACTCTATATCCACTGGGCTATGTGCCCTTAAGTAACTTGTAAGATTAGAGGGAGATAACTCATGACTTCCAATCGAGGCTTTACGCAAAGAATGGACTTCATATACCCTAGTGATTGTAATAAAGTTTTCATTTCGAAATTCTTAGCACCAGAAAAATGCCGGAGCGTACAACGGCTGAAACGTCGTACAAATGGCAACAAAAATGAGAACAATAGTCCAAATAGTGTAAATACTGTAAATACTACCTCATCTTAGAAATATAGACAAATTTATGTAATCGATTTTGTTTTTAGTTTTTCCTCCTGGACTTTTCCATGTCCATAATCGTTTTGGATGTTCTTGGAACCAGGTGGTTGCTATTACCTGTGCTCTATTAAACCCATTTTTCTTCGCGTTCATTGCGAGTTCCTAATCCGAATTTGTCAGCTATTTCTCTTTCCCTCTTCTTGCTGACTTTGGCATTCAAGTCTCTCTGATAATTATTCTTTCTTGTGATTCCTACTGAGCTTTGGCGTTGTCTTGCCTGAAGTTTTGATTTCTTCATACGTAATTTGCATGCAGTTATAATAGATATGTTAAAAATTTTTCTTTCAATTTAACTGCCAGACCTTTTTTGGATAATTGACAATATCCTAGAACAGATTTACTCATCTTTTGATCTAGTATTAATCCAATTAGTTTTTCATTTTTCTGCATACAAAATTCAATGGCTGTCACTGACAGAATCTCCGTTTTTTGGCCATCAAATCGCACATACGCTTAAAATGTTGACATTTAACCTATTCATCTACTGTTTTACATTTTCCAACTGGCTACAGTTGTTTAACGTTCTAATCTTCAATGTCTCGAGAGTTATATTTTATTTGACGCAAACATTCACAGGATCATGGTCAGATGACTCCTGTCTCTCCATTCCGAGCAAGGGACAAGTTCCGAAGTATTCTATCCCCTTTACGTCATTTATGCAAACAGTCGCTGGATGATGGTGAAGATGCCACGTCTTGCCGGGCCAAGCGTTGATTCTAATAGACTTAACCCCCTTTACGCCGTTAGCTTTCATATTTCGTTTGATAATTGCCTTGATATTTCGAGATATAAACGGCGTGAAGCGAAAATCACCTTAACTATTACCCTAAACATCACATCACGGAGACATTACCAGTACTTACACTCGAGCAATGTTAAATGATGGTAGTCTACAGTGAACGATATTCAGTCAGTAAGCGACAGTTGTTATTGTATACTCTCTTTAACGACGACAATAAGATTTCGACGCAAAACTTATTATCTTTTCACTAATAAAATCGAGGAATGTAACACGTATATATAATAAACGAAATACAACATTTTTTCGATTCAACGTGACGTTGACTGGGGAGTAGGAGTAGGTGGTGGGCTCAGGGGTTCAGTGAATACGCATACGCGGGAGCAGCCAGAGGCTGCACATCGGACGCTGTCTCTCCTTGTGTCTCTCTCGGTCTGTCTTCCGATCTCAACTGCTAACTGACTACCTATTTTATTGTCTTCCGATCTATATATCGTCCGAATCTTGTTTGAAAACGTCATCTTTCAGGCACATTATTTATAAAACAGTTTCGAGGTTTATATTTTCGGACCCCGACCATGCTGCCCCATCAAAACAATTTTGCTATATGGTCATCAGCAAAAAGAACCCAAAATGACAACTACAGATCGGAGAAACTAAAATAAAACGAATGAATAAAAGAAATTTAAATACCTGGGAAGCGTTCTGACAGAGGAAGGAATGTGTGGTGTTGATATCCAAAGACTCATTGGCATGGGAGTGGAGTGGACGGAGAAAGGAGCATGATAGAGAGGATGCAGTTTAGTGAGATAAGAGATGACTTTACATTTAAATTTTTGGGGATTGTAGCTGTCGGGGAAGCAAGTAAACAAAAGGGAATTGCACCTGACATCACCTGACTTGGAAACAGCCGTTTTCACAACCGTCTCCAACTAACCCTGCTCGTCACCAGGCGTCCGTATTCTTTAACTCTTCAAAAACAATATTTTTTTCAAAAAATATTCATTTTATTTTTATATCAGGTTGCATATTTTTGCTGTTTCATAACACTTGCTCAAAGTAAATACACAAAATTATGCACGAGGTCAGACAATATATAACACCTTATGACAGACATGTAAAATATATCTACTTGGTTTTTGTAGGTCATTTTTTTTAGATCAGCTGCTAATTTGACCTTGTCGAACCGATCAGAATTACTATCAAGACAGAAGTAAATGTTTGTTACCAGCATAGATACCACGCTGATGCTATCAGGAAGGTTATTGATGAAAGCTAAGAACAAAGTAGAATAAATGATATAGCCACGGGGAATGACTGCATTAGCACAAATCGATACAGATTGATTTGTTTTGAAGGTGTCAATGATGTAGCCATAGGTTTGTTTGCGCGGTTATTAAAATGAATAGGTATAAGTACAATCAACAGGTAGATCCTTTGGGGTTACTCAGCACAGGGATGCAAAAGCGTATTCTTGATTTCAACTAGCAAGGTGAATGAACTGACTTAATTAAATAAGAAAAAACTTGAAGGCAGATATGAACAGATTTAGAAAGATTTTAATGTTGGTTTTCAAGCTATAAATTCTACAATCATTTCCCAGCAAGCAAGGCAGTACCTTCACTAGTGCCCGGATGGGGGGTGGGGGGTTACAGGGAGAGAAAAAACAATTAACAAGGGAAGTTGAAGAAAGGATAAAAAAAGGATGGAAATCAATGAGACAGAATATTATAATTGACGATGCATTGAGACTTTTGGAGATTGTAGCTGTCAGTGAAGCAAGCAAACAGAAGGGAGTTTCACAAATGGGAAGTGCTGGAAAAGAAACTGTTAAAGTGGAAGAGGCGGTTACATTTAATTATTTTGACGCGAAATGGGTAGAACCTTTTTTTTTTTTTTTTTTTATAAGCGTTTCACCCCGAGCAAGGCATGTCACTGCCACTAGTGTGCAGGGGGCTACGTAGAGTGGAGAAAGGCTGGTTAAATATAGGAAATAACAGAGGGTGGGTGATAGGCGGGTGAGGATACCGAGAATGAGGGTTGGGTAGATGAGAGTGTTGTGAGAATAGTTGGGAGTTAGTGTGATAGGAGGTGTCTATTGACCCTACATTTAAACACCTGGAGATTGTAACTGTCGGGAAAGCAGACTTGTGGAAGGGAGTTCCACAGGCGTGAAGCGCGAGAAAAGAAGCTGTTGGAGTAGAATTTACGGTTACATCTTATTTGTTTAACTGTAAAAGGGTGGGACCTAGTTGCTAATCTAGTATCTCGTGTAAATTCGTGCTTGGGCGGCACCAGTGATCTAAGCTCATCGGAGCAGAAGCCATGAAAGTACTTGTAGAAGAGGCACAGGGAAGCCACATCACGCCGGTGTGAGAGCGGCTGCAGCCGGTCTGCCAAGTCAGTATCAACCACGTTACAGATCCTCCTTTGTATTTTGTCAAGAAGCCCAAGGAGAGCAGCAGGGGCACCCGACCAGATATGGCAGCAATATTCAATACACGGGCGGATGGTAGATTTGTATATGTGCAGAATAGTTTCAGGTGGGAAAAATTTCCGGGCCCTGCACAGAGGAAGCCAATTTAGTAGCACGAATCTGTTCAGGACCAGGAAGTGTTTACCGTTTGAAAAAATTCTGCACATATACAAATCTACCATCCGCCCATGCACTGAAAACTGCTGCCATATCTAGTTGGGTGCCCCTGCTATCTACCTAGGGATCTTTGACAAAATCAAACGGAGAATCTGTAATATGATCGATCCCGACTTGGCAGCTCGGTTACAGCAACTTTCTTACCGGCGCAATATGGCTTCCCTGTTTCTCTTTTACAAATACTTTTCACGGCTTCTGCTCAGATGAACTTAGCTCACTAGTACCCCCTATATATGAATTTACTTGAGCCACAAGATTAGCAAATAGGTCCCACCATTTTACTGTGAAACCAATAAAATGTAAACGCAAATTCTACTCCAACAGCTTCTTTTCTCGCACTTCCCACCTGTGTTTACTTGCTTTCCCGACAGCTACAATCTCTAAGAATTTAAATGTAAAGTCAATAGTCATCTCTTATCTCACTAAATTGCATCCTCTCTCTTATGCTCCTTTCTCCGTCCACTCCCATCAGTATTCTTATCCTTCTCTTACCCACTTCCTGACACCCCCTATAACCTGTCACTCTTTCTCATAACTTTCCTCCTATGTAAACCCTGCACAGTGGCAGTAAAATACCTTGCTTGGGGCAACACGATTATAAAAGAAAAAGTTTGAGAACCAGAAAAAATTTCGTCGGAGCAGTTACCTTGAAAATACTTGTAAAAAAACAGAGGGAAGCCACATAACATCGGTGAGAGAGGGATTGAAGGTGAGCTGCCAAGTCAGGACCCATTATATTACAGATTCTCCTTTGGATTTTGTCGAGAACCTCAAGATAGTTAGTAGGTGCACCCTACCAGATATTTACACGAACCCCTTACCAAAACTTGATCAAACAAAACCGTTCTTTTTTAATTTATTGTTTTTAATTTATTGTAAACAAAAAAAAGAGATCTGAATTTTACGTGAAATCGGTCCTTCTGTGTGACAGCGAATGCTGGACAATCTCCTCAAAAGGGAAGGATAGGGTTAGAAGCAAAAGAAATGTGGGTTCTACATAAGGATGCAAAGGGTACCATGGATCCAACATGTGAGCAAAGACGAGGTTCTGGAGAGAATGGAATCAAAAAGGAATGTTATACTTAAGATCAGGAAAGGATAGTTGAATTTTCTGGGACACGTATTTAGGAAGGAGGACTTGGAGAATCTGATACTCACAGGTTGAATAGAGGGAAAAAGGGACTGGGGAAAACAGCGACTTACTTGATAGATTTGAGCAAATAGATGTTAGAAAAGGGTTTGGGAGAAATAACAAGATAAAATTTATTAAGAAGTACGATTGACAGAAAGATGTGGAGGACCATGATCGTCTACGTTATAAAGGGATACGGCATATAAGAGATGATTTGGTCAAGCCGAGAACTTTTCATCTCTTCGTAAACATTTACAGACAGAAAACCAAATCGACAGGAAGTTAGATAAAGAAAAAGAAAGAAATAAGGCAAATCTTGATAAAGTATAAATATGGGTATACAAGCCGGAACACTCAGTGGGCGGGTCTATCGAAAGCAGACGTACGATAACCCCTTGGTCTTTTCTAAATTAGAACCAACGCAGCGAAATAAATAGGACAGGTGTGAAAAGATCTTCTTACATGAGGCGGCGTTTCGCCTCGATACACTTCTTTGGCCTGAAGACATTCATTTCTGTCGGGACTGGTGCGAGACTCTCGCGTGAGTAAGGGTGGGCAGACGCGTGTTATACAAAAGGACAGTCTTCAGTCCTATATTTTCTGATTTCATTTTTTAGTGGGTTTTGTGGCTTCTTTCTTTTCGTTAATTTCTTTCTTTCTTTTCTCGCCTGACTTAGCATTTTCAAATGACTGCTATTTTACTCAAAGTTAACCGTCCCTTAATTAAACAATCCAATTAACATGTCATTCTTTCCACGACTGGAAAGTGACATATCTGTACATACTTTGCATGATATCAAGCCAAAAAGCGAAGTTAAATTCTGACGTTTTAGACAAGCATCTCCTTCCCATTTAAAATTTTAGCGACACACAATTTATTATCGTCTGTACACAGACACTCCGTCTCTTCCTTCCATTTATGGGCTAAATAACAGGATAGATTGGGTTCTATAGCCTTGGCTGGCAACCAATCTACCGCAGAAAGCAATGGCAACCTACTGCGGGATAATCTTCTGCCCAGTCAGTTATGTCTCTTTCGAGACATGATCGCCCAAGCGTGTTTCACGTATGGCACTTAACTGAGTGACACAGACACTATTTCACCTCAAGTAAGGCGATAAAGACAATCGGAGGCTGCGAGGTTACTGAATATGAAAGAATATTAGAGAACCATTATTAGTAGCAATATGAGAACAATACAAACGCAGGTTGGGTCATCCAGGATGTTTTTTCCACCTGAATCCATTCTGCATATATACAAGTCAACCATCCGTCCGTGCATGGAGTACTGCTGCCATTTATGGTCAGGTGCCCCTGCCGTTCTCCTCAGTGTTCTTGACAGGCTCCAAAGGAGAGTCTGTAATGTGATAGGTACTGATCTGGCGGCTCGACTGCAGCCACTTCCCCATCGTCGAAATGTGGCCTCCCTTTGTCTGTTCTATAAATACTTTCATGGCTTCTGCTCAGACGAACTTAAGTCACTGATACCTACTCAACAGGTGTTTACTCGTGCAACCAGTCTGGCAACTAGGTCCCACCCATTCACAGTCAGGTTAGCCAAATGCAGACGACAATTCTACCCCTGCAGCTTCTTCTCTCGCACCTCCAGAAATTTAAAGGCAAAGTCAAGACTCATCTAACCACTGGACTCTAGCTCTCTCCCCACCGCTGTATAACCTTCCATTTCTCTCCACCTATGTATCTGTCATCGCATCTGTTTTCTCAGCTTTCTATTGTTCCTTTCTAACTAGTTTATACTCCTCACTCTTTTCTAATTAATCTTTTTACATTTATGTAGCCCCCTGCACATCAGTGGCATTTCCGCCTTGCTCGGGGTGAAATGATTAAAAAAAAAAAAGATAACGATTAACACTGCATTCAAATTTTTAGAAGATTTTAACTGGAAGGCAAGAAACCGGAAAAAAGTTCCACAAGAGAGAGAAAGAACTGTTAGCATAGAACTTGAAATAATAGGAGAAGAGGAAAATATAATTAAAATAAAATATAATTAAGGAAAGAAGACATGACTGAAGAAGGGACAATCCAGAAACAGAGTTCGGAAAAACAGAAAATATTTGACGTTTCATTTAAATTTTTGCAGGAGGTAGTTAACAGGGATGTGCGTTGTAGTGCATTGGATATCGGCTCGGAACGAGAAATCGGGGAGCCGAGTTCGAATTCCAGCTGAATTCATTGCATTCACTGACGCGCAAATAGCCTTAGGAAAGGTATTAATCCGTTTCTTCCTTCTAGTTATGGGTTAAATAACAGGACACATTGGGTTCTATAGCCTTGTTCGGCAACCAATCTACCGCAGAAAGCAATGGCAACCTACTGCGGGATAATCTTCTGCCCAGTCAGTCATGTCTCTTTCGAGATATGATCGCCCAAGCGTGTATCATGTATGGCACGTAACTGACTGACTGGATATAATAGTTGAAAACATGATTGTCATCTACTGGGCATGAAGTGGAGGATCGGTTTTATATTGTTATGAAGTAATAATCTGATCCCGCACTAATTACTACTTAATATAATACATCACTTTCCCCCTCTAGCTATGAGTCAAATAAGAGGACAGATTGGGTTCTCTAGCCTTGGCTGGCAACCAGTCTACCGCAGAAAGCAATGGCAACCTACTGCTGGATAATCTTCTGCCCAGTCAGTCATGTCTCTTTCGAGACATGATCGCCTAAGCGTGTATCACGTATGACACTTAACTGACTGAGTTAACAAGGAAGCAAGAAATTCGAAGACAATAAAACAGAATAAGAAAACTTTACCAAAGAGGTGGAAAATTAAAAAAACAGATGTTAGCGATTGATGTTGCATTTAAATATTCTTTTAACACCCATTTTCTTTCATCAATATTTAAATTATTTGCAATTATGGGTCGTCTGAATTATCTGAAAAAATAAAACAAATACGTATATAAAAACAAATTTACTTATATAATTTAAAATAATATAGCGTAAATACCAGAATTATAATGATTACCATTGTAATAATATACCATTATTTTGATACACAAACCTAATTTTGTTCAATTTATATATATATATATATATATATATATATATATATATTTGGTTGTTCAAAAATTTAAAATTTCTTGTATCTACAACTACCGGCCATAATTGTTAGACCACTTCAATTTAAAAAAAAAAATTGATGTATTTCATACTGTTTTTTAGTATTTATTGCCAAGTGAATAATTGTCTCTACTTCCCTCTATCTGGCCTGTTAGTATCAGGTTCTCCAAGTCCTCCTTCCTCATTGCATGTCTCAGGAACTTCAGTTATCTCTTCTTGATGCTCAATATTAATTTCCTTTTCGTTTCCATTCTTTCCAACACCTTATCATTGCTCACATGCTCGATCCATGATATTCGCAGCATCCTCCTGTAGAACCACATTTCAGTTGCTTCAAGTTTTCCCTTCGTCTTTGGTGATATTGTCCAACAGAGTGGAATATTACAGAATAGAAAGAAACAAAAATCTCTAAACATCATTAAAAGAGAGTTACGACAGAAAGAAAGAAAGAAAGATAGAAAGAAAAGAGAGGAAGAAAAAAGAAGGAAAGTATAAACATTTGTGCTTTCATGATTTTATCACAAAGTCCATTAATATAAGTGGGTGTGGATTAAATGCATCACGTAACAATTGCACTCAGTCGATGAATATTCTGCAAAGAAGCAGTCCACAGACAAATATTTTTTTAATTAAAAAAGTTCCCAGAGGAAATAGGATGGTACTTCTAGGTCATCCGACTGATTGTCTCAAACCTTTAAACACTCCAGGTTCACGATACGTTTTGATCTCCGCAAGACGAGCTGCTCTTTCACCTAATTCAGCCAGACGGTTAAGTGTCAGACGTGATACATGCTTAAACGATCATAACTCGACACAGACATGACTGACCGGGCAGAAGATTTTCCCGCGGTAGGTTGCTATTATTTTTCTTTGCTAACCAAGGCTATAGAACACAATCTATCCTGCTATTTAACCCATAGCTGGACGAAGAAGAGACATATTAATACCTTTGCCAAGGTTATTTGCGCGTAGGTAAATGCCGAGGAAAGGAGAGACAGGGGAAAACAGTGCGTAATGTACTTGACTGGCCTGTGCAGGTTGATAGCAGAACGGCGTTTGCGTGGTGTAACAAGAGAAAGCGTGCTAAGAGTCGCCAGGGATAGGGAGACATGGAAGGCCATGATTGTCTACGTCCTGAAAGAACAAGGCACATAGAAAAAGAAGTGATTCTGCCAATTTCCGCTTTGTGTAATATGGGTTATCCTCAATCAATGATTTGGTCGTTATCTGTAGTGAAGGGAGAGGGGTGTCTGAGGGTTTTTATCGATAAGTCCACAATCAGCAACTCTAAACTTAGCGAAACACTTTCGTACAGTTCTGTCAAGTAAAGCAACTCCAACGTACCCAGCACATATTTATTCTTTTTTTTTTTTTTCGTTAAATTGTGAAACATTTTTTCCTTAACGGTAATAAAACATACTAAGTATCTAAAATGAACCTCATAATCTTCTGTTTTCATATTGAAAACTTTCATTATCTAGAGATAGTTTTAAGTTTGTTCTGGTCGAAAATATAAACATATTCTATCTATCGATAAATTTGACGCTTTCTAAAGGGTTGGGACATGAACGAGTTAAAGAGTTAGGCAATATGAGATAGATAGATAGATAGATAGATAGATAGATAGATAGATAGATAGATAGATAAGAAAGAAGGAAGAATAAAAGAAAGAAGAAGAGGAACAAAGGAACAAACGAGGTGTACTAGAAAGAAAGAAAGAAAGAAAGAAAGAAAGAAAGAAAGAAAGAAAGAAATGGGATGTAATAGATAGATAGATAGATAGATAGATAGATAGATAGATAGATAGATAGATAGGAAAGAGGGAAGAATGAAAAAAGGTAGGAGAGGAACAAATAAACAAACGAGGTGTACTAGAAAGAAAGAAAGAAAGAAAGAAAGAAAGAAAGAAAGAAGGGGATAGAATAGATAGATAGATAGATAGATAGATAGGAAAGAGGGAAGAATGAAAAAGAAAGAGAGGAACAAAAGAACAAGCGAGCTCTACTAAAAAGAAAGAAAGAAAGAAAGAAAGAAAGAAAGGGGATGTAATAGATAGATAGATAGATAGATAGATAGATAGATAGATAGATAGATAAGAAAGAGGGAATAAAAGAAAGAAAAGGAAAGAGGAGGAACAAAGGAACAAACGAGGTGTACTAGAAAGAAAGAAAGAAAGAAAGAAAGAAAGAAAGAAAGAAAGGGGATGTAATAGATAGATAGATAGATAGATAGATAGATAGATAGAGAAGAAAGAGGGAAGAATAAAAGAAAGAAGAAGGAACAAAGGAACAAAAGAGGTGTACTAGAAAGAAAGAAAGAAAGAAAGAAAGAAAGAAAGAAAGAAAGAAAGAAAGAAAGAAATGGGATGTAATAGATAGATAGATAGATAGATAGATAGATAGATAGATAGGAAAGAGGGAAGAATGAAAAAAGGTAGGAGGAGAGGAACAAATAAACAAACGAGGTGTACTAGAAAGAAAGAAAGAAAGAAAGAAAGAAAGAAAGAAAGAAAGGGGATGTAATAGATAGATAGATAGATAGATAGATAGATAGATAGAGAGAAAAGAGGGAAGAAGGAAAACAAGAAGGAGAGTAACAAAAGAACAGACGAGTTGTACTAGAAAGAAAGAAAGAAAGAAAGAAAGAAAGAAAGAAAGAAAGAAAGAATGGGGATGTAATAGATAGATAGATAGATAGATAGATAGATAGATAGATAGATAGATAGATAAGAAAGAGGGAAGAATAAAAGAAAGAAGGTGAGGAACAAAGGAACAAACGAGGTGTACTAGAAAGAAAGAAAGAAAGAAATGGGATGTAATAGATAGATAGATAGATAGATAGATAGATAGATAGATAGATAGAGAGAAAGAGGGAAGAATGAAAACAAGAAGGAGAGTAACAAAGGAACAAACGAGGTGTACTAGAAAGAAAGAAAGAAAGAAAGAAAGAAAGGGGATGTCATAGATAGATAGATAGATAGATTGATAGATAGATAGATAGATAGATAGATAGATAGATAGATATGTATGTAATAGATATATAGATAGATAGATAGATAGATAGATAGATAGATAGATAGATAGATAGATAGATAGATAGAAAAGAGGGAAGAAGGAAAACAAGAAGGAGAGTAACAAAGGAACAGACGAGGTGTACTAGAAAGAAAGAAAGAAAGAAAGAAAGAAAGAAAGAAAGAAAGAAAGGGGATGTAATAGATAGATAGATAGATAGATAGATAGATAGATAGAGAGATAGATAAGAAAGAGAGAAGAATAAAAGAAAGAAGGAGAGGAACAAAGGAACAAACGAGGTGTACTAGAAAGAAAGAAAGAAAGAAATGGGATGTAATAGATAGACAGATAGATAGATAGATAGATAGATAGATAGATAGATAGATAGATAGATAGATAGATAGATAGGAAAGAGGGAAGAACGAAAAAAGGTAGGAGCGGAACAAATAAACAAATGAGGTGTACTAGAAAGAAAGAAAGAAAGAAAGAAAGAAAGAAAGAAAGAAAGAAATGGGATGTAATAGATAGATAGATAGATAGATAGATAGATAGATAGATAAGAAAGAGAGAAGAATAAAAGAAAGAAGGAGAGGAACAAAGGAACAAACGAGGTGTACTAGAAAGAAAGAAAGAAATGGGATGTAATAGATAGATAGATAGATAGATAGATAGATAGATAGATAGAAAAAGAGGGAAGAATGAAAACAAGAAGGAGAGTAACAAAGGAACAAACGACGTGTACTAGAAAGAAAGAAAGAAAGAAAGAAAGAAAGAAAGAAAGAAAGAAAGAAAGGGGATGTCATAGATAGATAGATAGATAGATAGATAAGAAAGAGGGAAGAATAACAGAAAGAAGGAGAGTAACAAAAGAACAAATGAGGTGTACTAGAAAGAAAGAAAGAAAGAAAGAAAGAAAGAAAGAAAGAAATGGGATGTAATAGATAGATAGATAGATAGATAGATAGATAGATAGATAGATAGAAAAGAGGGAAGAATGAAAACAAGAAGGAGAGTAACAAAGGAACAAACGAGGTGTACTAGAAAGAAAGAAAGAAAGAAAGAATGAATGAAAGAAAGAAAGAAAGAAAGAAAGAAAGGGGATGTAATAGATAGATAGATAGGTAGATAGATAGATAGATAGATAGATAGATAGATAGATAGATAGATAGATAAGTAATATCATACAATAGATAATATTTCTGAGGTCTTTTCTTCTTGCTTAAAGTTTCATAAATACACCCTCCTGAATATCAGTGACAGATAAATATGTTGAATCCATCAATAAAATAAAATTCAACAACCTGTTTAAATTTAATAGTGGCTGTTATATCTGTTAATAAATTAAATACATTGAACTTAACATGAAGAACAGAATGGTGTATGTTGATTTTCTGAGCATCGCTTACATGTGGCACATGGCCGAATGGAAAAAGCACTCACTGATGATTCACTCTTGTGCTAGCAAGACAAGCTTGTCAACCATTACACCATATCAAAGTTCCAAGAGAAGAAAGTTATATCAGTGAAATTTAAATTTGAAAATAAGTCTTTCGAACTGTCATTTTTCTCTCATCCATTGCCAGCTGTAGGATGTAAATTGTGGTGCAGTAGTTATCGGCTCGGAACGAGAAATCGGAGAGCCGAGTTCGAATTTCATTTGAATTCGTTGCATTCACTTATATGCAAATGCCCATTGGTTAAAGTATTAATCCGTCTCTTCTACTTCCAGCTATGGGTTAAATAGCAGGACATATTGGGTTCTATAGACATAGTTAGTAACCAGTCTATCAAGATAAGTAATAATATCCTACTGCAGAAAATCTTCTTCCCAGTCAGTCATGTTTCTTTCGAGACATGATTGCCCTAGAGTGTACCGTATCGCACTCAACTGACTGATATTTTTTTCTTTTCTTTTTTAAAACGGATTTCTTTATCGGCAAAAGTCTGCTTATCTTGATCGATTTAACCTCTTCAAATTTCCTGGTTGATGTGTTTTGCTTGTTATTGCATCTTTTATATATATATAAATGCTATACGGTTTGACGAAGTTAAAATAATAGATAGAGAACACCACTAGAAAAGACGAAAATTTAAGAAATCAGTGCATATGCTAAGCCACAAAAACTTTCTAAGTCCGCCAAAATTATTGTAATGTCTCCGCTCAGAAAAATAAAAGCAAATGACCCTGAAGAGTGAAGACATTACAATAATGCCCTTACGAAAATTTCGAAGTAGGCATGACCAAAATAACACCGCTTAGTTAAGTGACAAATTTCTACACATGAATTATATTAATGCTCTATCCATACGTTTTATATCGAGCACTTTATAACAAAAAGAAAATAGTTTCCTAAAATGCCTCGTCACCACTAAAGCACTGAAAAAAATAAAAAAATAAAAAAATAAAAAACAGCAATTTTAGTACTAAACACCATTACAATTTATGGCTACCAGAAGTGGCTTTGCACAAGAAATGAGAATGCTATACCCCAGTGATAGTAATAAAGGGTTCGATTCGAAATTCCCAGTACTTAAAGAAGGCCGGACCGTACAACAATCGAAACGTCGTAAACATTGCAACAAAGATGAGGACAATATTCTGAATAATGTAAATAGTTAAATATATATATATATATATATATATATATATATATATATATATATATAATGTAGTACACTTGGTACGTAAACTGGGTAAATTCCAAAAGAAACGAACTCGAAGAACTCAATGTTAAATTCATTTATTTAACAGAGTAATATTTTATAACGCATTTCTGATTATTAGTTTGGATTTGTTTGGATGAATCCAAACTAATAATCAGAAATCCGTTATAATATATATATATATATATATATGTGTGTGTGTGTTTCTGTTATCATTTCGAGCTCTAACGCGGTATGACGTCATAGAACGGCATTACAAATTTACAAACTGCGTTTGCTATTTTTGATAACTGTCATTGTTACTTAGCAAAGTTTTATGTCAACGCAAGATAAAATCTTAAGGAGAAAAAGAACTACAAAGACATTACTTCTAGGAATCTGTAAATTTTTGGACTGGAAATCTTTATATAATTTACTAACTAAAAGTTTGATTAGAATATGCAATCTTAAGGTTGTATAAAGGAGCATGGAGTAATGGTTAGCCGTTCGAATTGAGGAATTGGAGAGCAAAATTTTATTTTCATTTGAGTTCATTACATTCATTTACATGTTAATACCCTCGAGAAAAGTATTAATCCAATTCTTTTCCCCCCAGATATGGGTAAAATAGCAAGATATACTGTGTTCTACGGATGTATGTTGGGGTGCAGTGGATATCGGCTCGGAATGAGAAATCAAAAAGCAGAGTTCAAATTCCACTTGAATTTGTCGCATTCACTTAAATGTAAACATCCTTGGGGAAGTATTAATCAGTCGCCTCTCCCTTTAGCTATGGTTTAAATAGCGGGACAGATGAGGTCCTATAGCCTTTGTTGGCAGCCAGTCTACTGCAGAAAGTAATAGCAACCTACTGTGGGGAAAAATCATCTGTCTAGTGAATCATGTCTCGAAAGAGACATGATCACCTAAGTATATATCATCTATGGCTCTTAACTGACTGACTGGGTCCTATAGTCTTGGACTGCAAGGAGAAGGAAACTCTGAAATTGTGAATTCAAATTTCATTGTTCATTTCACAGAGCTAGCTCAACTGACTGGGTGAATGCCACAATATGGTCGCTGATGGTGGATGTTTTTATGTTAACGTCCTTGTAACCTCTCTGACGAGAACCAACTTAATGAAAAATTATCCCAATGTTGTAGAATTTTTGTCTTTATTTTCACCTGAAATTAAAGCCAAAATACGATGTTTAGAATGGTTCATGATTAAACATAATAAACATTCATTGTCTCTTATATTGAACAGGATATGTTTAGAAAAAAAAATATATATATATATTGCCAATCTATTATACAATCTATTATAATATATTATGAAAATCTATATCTATGTCCAAATTGGTAACGTCACACTTCGACTGTAGAACTTTTTTTCCTGATGGACAAAAACTGGATATAGTTTCGATTTCTAGCCAAACATTTTTCCTGGGATTTTTTTGTTCAAGGTCGGTTGATAATTTCACTGAGAATGAAAAATAATATAAAAATAGTGACATCACCACAAACATCGTTGCCCATTAGAATTAAAGTGTATCGTAATAAGAAATAATATCGAATTACACACATATCCAGAACAATAGAATTCCTCATGAAGTCACCTTTCTGACAAATATATAAATATATATCTGTGGATACACATCTACATTTGAATATTAATCCCGTATGAAGAGAACAGTGCTCAATATATATATATATATATATATATATATATATATATATATATATTGAGCACTGTTCTCTTCATCATATATATCTGTGTAAACACGTGGTCACACATCTACATTTGAATATTAATCTCGTATGAAGAGAACAGTGCTCAATATATATATATATATATATATATATATATAACAGTGCTCAATATATATATATATATATATATATATATATATATATATATATTGAACACTGTTCTCTTCATACGGGATTAATATTCAAATGTAGATGTGTATCCACGTGTTTACACAGATATATATTTATATACCGCCATATATATATATATATATATATATATATGTCAGCCAGCGCTGTGATTAAAAGAATAGAATTAATTTCTTGTGAAATAAAATTATTCTGATGAGGACGACAGTTTCTCGCCGAAGCATGTCAAGGTAGAAGCTTTCACAAATGTTTTATATATTTACCCTGAGTATCTTGCGTTCAATATTCAAAGGACACCATATTTGTGACTCTTTTTTTTTTAACATTTTCCGGAAAACCATTAGTAATATAATGAAACAAATGTTGATTCGATGCTTTATTTTTTGTGACCTCTTGTCTGACTTAACTAAAATTAGTTAATATTATGTCGCCTGCTACAGTTAAAGAAATAGAAATCAATTCCTATTAGGGCCTTCTGTTTGAAAATTAGTTGACGCCCAGCAATTTTGATATTGTGCCAGAACTACCCTTGCTAACAGTTGCATCTCGAGTGGATACCACAGTGCTGTGCACCACCCGGTTAAACTAAACTCCAGATCGAGATTATCAAATGAATACAATAAATGTCAAAGAGATGTTTTATAGCTTGCACACCTGAAGACTAGGTAATGTGATCGCGTAAAATTCTTGTATCCACATAACTTTATATGTTTTTTTTATTTCGAAAAGAAAAAAAAAACAAGAAGTTATATTTCCCGAGTAAAAAACAAAAATACACAACTTCATTTCAAAAGCTACCATCTTCGTTGTTTCCGGCAACGTTCTTTGACTTCAATTCAGAAGATGATTCCTGATTTACTGGATGAAGTAGAAACGGCAAAAGGACAAGTAAAAATATCTTAGGAACATTAAAACATCTGCTTCGCACATTTTCCTGGCACCCTTGCACGATATGGTAAGCTTTCTCCGTCTAGAAAGAAGAACGTGTTGGTCTTTTGTCCGTTTAACAAGACAGTAAAAAAAAAATAATTAGTCCTTAGGTTCAGTCAGTTAAATGCCTTACGTAATACACGCTTGGGCAAACTTTCGATCCATGACTGACTAGGCAGAAGATTTTCCTGCATTAGTTTGCCATTTCTTTCTCCGGTAGACTGGTTGCCAGCCAAGGCTATAGAACCCAATCTGTCCTGCTATTTAATTCTTTTATCAAAATCAATCAGTTAATTGGTATAAGTGATACATACGTAGGCGATCATGTATCTTTCGATTCTTGACAGACAACAGGATATTTCGCCATACTAGGTTGCCATGTTTTCTGCAGTAGACTGGTTGCCAGACAAGGCGTTAGAACCCAATCTGTCTTGCTATTCAGCCCATAGCTGGAAGGTGAAGAGATGGATTTCTACCTTTCTCGAGAGTATTTGTGCGTAAGTGAATGCAAAGAGTTTAACTGGAATCTGAACTAGGTTCTCCCATTTCTCATCTGAGCCGATATCCCTTGCATAAGAAAAGCGACAGAAATGCCGAATTTCGGGAGAAGCGCTTTCCATCATGATGCTGGTTCAAGAATGGCTTCCTCGAAAGAAGACTGGGAGTCCACCCTCATGAATTGGCGCTACAGGATCATAGGAACCGCATCACTGGATGACTTTCAAAGACAGCAAAAAACAAAAATGAAAGTAATGCCATAATAAAAATGTTGACATTCCACACAACTTCAAGCAAAAGGTTAGAAAGAAAAGCCCAACCTATCAATACCAGAAAGAACGATAAAAACGAATTTGAAAATTTTACTTTCCTGAGGATATACGTTATGATGTAGTGGATATCGTCTCGGAACGAAAAATCGAAGAACCGTGTTCGAATCCCAGTTAATTTTTTTTTAATCGTATCACCCCGAGCAAGGCGGTAACGCCACTGATGTGCAGGGGGCTACATAATAGTGAAAAGATTGGAAAAGAGAAAACCGGAAACCATATCCTAAACGGGATGAGCCTCTTAACCTGTTCAATAGACGTGGGTGGAGTGTGAACCGGGCGATAGACAGATCTATCTACTCCAATTATATCTATCTACTCCAATTAGATCTATCTACTCCAATTGCTTTCACTTACGCGACAAATACCCTTGGGAGATGTATTAACCCGTCTTTTCCATCCAGGGTCAAATAACAGGACAGATTGGGTTCTACAGCCTTGGTTAGCAACCAGTCTAGAAAGTAATGGCAACCTACTGCGAGAAAATCTTCTGCTCAAACGTGTATTACGTATTTTTTAACGGAAAGATTTTATAAACTTCACCCAACATTAGTACTGACTATTCAATCAATGAATGCAGGCTGTTACTTTATAAGGAAATGACGATTATTTTTAAGGAAAAAAATACTCGTTTGAAAAAAGGGATTTTCGTCGAAATGAGATCAACAAACAAAGTGCTGGGATTTCTGAACAGGGACCAAAATCTAGGAAAACTTAAACTTTTAGCAGGAAGATTATTTTGTAGATGTGAAATGCAATGGGGGAGTTTAATCTTTAAAAAAAATGCCATAGATCTCCAGATAATAGGCTCAACTGTTTGAAAATTTGCATGGTTATTCTAGTATTCATGATTTTCTATTGGGTCTGGAATTAGTAGCGTTATCACACTAGAGAGGTTGAGAATAAATGAACTAAATGCTTCAATCATGGTGAATGTAATTTGGAAACGAAAACGTTTCATTAATAAATAAGCGTACGTCTATTCAAACATGCGTATCCACTAAAAATAACGTTTTGTGTTAAAATCTGTTAGATTAATATTTCTTTTAATCCATGACTTCTTTAAAAATTGCTTGGTTTACGTTCGGATACGAAACTGAGAAGATATAAACTTTCAGGTATTTGAGAAGAATTTGCGCTTATGGAGAACTATTGGCTCTGCTTGACTAGTGAGTCTCTTTGTGACCGATTCTGCCTAAAGCAAGTCGTATCTAACGATGGTTTTGCCTGTGAGAATCATGTCGGAGAGCGCATTTTTTTCTTTAGCAAGAGTTCTCGAATATTCAGGCCGGCAGACGAAAATAAAATGAATATACTATTTTGATAAAGAAACGAGGCGTCTACAAATATATAGATGCCAATAACAATGAAATTTAATAAAATCCATTACTTTTTTCATTTATTTATTATAAAAAAAAAAAAAAACAAGAAAATAAACAGACGAGTAAACTTGGTGATTGCTGATAGGTTTGTCTACGAAACTCTGAAATCGGGATGCTGAAGATAATCAGCTAATATTAATCAGCTAAGTTCCAGACGTTGTATGTGTATTATATATATATATATATATATATATATATATATAGGTATAGATGTCAAGTCCGTGAACGGCAAGGATAATCCAACAAGATCAACTTAATATAAAGTATTAAGTTTTATATCTATATAGTAAGCTCAGTGGATGTTATCCAGAGCAATATGATATTTATAAAGGAAAATTTAACACGTCATTTAAATTGGTTATAAATCATAATTCATTTCAATAAGCTAAAATAAGCTCATTTCATCAGACCACACAATATGCATTTGGTACAAAAAATTTTGCCCGAATAAGCATTTTCTTTAACTAAAGAGAAAAAAAAAAATATATATATATATAAAAGAGGCAGGACAGAGGCATTGACGTCATCTCAGTTGGGGGTATCCAGACCAGTCCCGAAGATGTTGACCACTAAGCCATTAATCGCCTACTTCTAATTCGTTGGATACGTATGTATGTGTAACCCCACAAATTAACACATGAATATTGTATGGTCTGATGAAATTAGCTAATTTAGCTTATTGAAATGTATTATAATTTATAATCAATTTAAATGACATATTGAATTTTCCTTTATATATATATATATATATATATATATATATATATATATATATATATAGGTATAGATGTCCGTGAACGGCGAAGATAATCCAACAAGATCTACTTAATTTATGAGCTAAATTAGCTCATTTCATCAGACCAAACTATATTCGTTCCATTCGATATGAATATTTTCCCGGAACGGTCGCATGAAATTTAGCTCATAAAAATGAATTATAATTTATAACCAATCTAAATGATGTGTTGAGTTTTCCTGAAATATATATATATATATATATAAAATAGAATGAGATTAACGTGGATAACCATCTCTTTTAATTAACATTGTCAATATGCCAAATGAAATTACATGCGCGTATTTTCAAGTGAATGCAGTTGGCATATTATTTCGAAAAACTTCAAGAATTTTAATTTTAACCAGGAAGTCATATCAAAAACAGGCTTCACCTGATTAACTTCAAGGAAGTTGCAATGCTTCGTTGAATCTAAACTGGTCATGTTCAGAGCACTGAAAGAGATATTTTATAAGAAACGGTAAACATTGCCAACAGCAAATACCTTTTAGACGGAAGATAAACTATTCAGCATTTCTTTATTTTCTTTTTCCAAGTTACTTTCATGTATTTGCACATCCGCCCCAGATGTCTGGTTGTTGGCGCAGGAGGTTGATTGAAAGGAAGCCTCAAAATCTCCGTACCTTCGAAGAGACCAGCGCATCTATTTTCGGGTTCTGCAATAGACTCCTAAGAATTCTTGCTGTCGCCGAAACTGGTGTTCTGGATTCTTTTTAGATTCGAATTACTATCTTCAGCACGTCTACAGATTCCAGATCCGTTTTATATTACCGAATGGCATTTGTCCGATAACTTTTTTTTTATGTGCAGTGTCTTTTCAGGATCATGGACTTCCACTTGATCCTGTCTCTTGTTAATATGTTTCCTCTTGGTATCTTTCCCAAACCCCGCACCGTCATCCATTTGCTCAAGTTCATCAAATGTCTCGCGCTTCTTTCCCCTGTCTCTTTTTCCCGCTATCCGTCCAGTGTGTTTTAGATTTTCCAAACCCTCCTTCTCATGACATGCCTCAGAAACATTAGCTGTCTCTTCCTGAGGTCTAAGTATGAGTTTTCTTCTCGTTTGCATCATCTCCAGCACATGTCCTTACTTACGCATTCGGTCCATGGTATCCTCAGCATCTTTCTGTCGAACCACATTTTTTGCTGACTTAAAGCCTTTCCGTCATCCTTAAAGAGATCGTCCAACATTCGCTGCCATATAGAAGGACAGATATCACATAGCAATCTAGCACACTTTTATTTGTTTCCAATAAGATTTTTTTCCTCTCAGTACTCTGGTTAGATTTTGAAATGCGTTCTTGGCCATGCCTATGCGTCTTTGGCTCTCAGTGTCGCACTTTTCATCCCCTGTCAGAACAATTCCCGGGTAATTAAATTTCTCTACTTGTTTTTAGTTTCCACGACCTGTAGGTGGAATTTTGGAGTCCTCATTTTGCTGAATGTCCACAAATTGTTTTCTTGAAATTCATGCAGAGTTCTTTCTTCTCACTTTCTCTTGCTAACTTCTATAGGAAGTCCTGAAATTTTTTTTCCGTGTCTGCTATCAGCGTTGTGTCATCCGCGTATCTTAAACTACTTACACTGAAAGTGTTAAATCGATTTTCGCTTTGTCGAATGGTTAATTTCAAAGAAAAAAGCAAAAGGAAGGTAACTGTTATATATGAACATTGCTTTTTATTAAATACGTAATTTAAAAGTTTTGTTGTTTCTTTTTCATAATGAATACTTTTCCTCCATAAATTCATCACTGAAGACAACTTCACTTCAACTGTTGTCCTCATCTTTTTTGCCAATAGTACGACGTTTAATAAAAGATCATTCTGTTTGTCTATATTCCTGAGATGGGGTAGTATTTACAGTATTTACATTATTCGGACTATTGTCCTCATCTTTGTTGCCATTTGTACGACGTTTCAACCGTTGTACGCTCCGGCCTTCTTCAGGTGCTAAAAATTTAGAACTGAACCTTTTATTACAATCACTGGGGTATATCATCCTCATCCCTTGTGTAGTGATAACTCGATTGGAAGTCATGAGTTATCTCCTTCTAACCTTGCAATTTACTTGTTCACCACTGCTGTAGCCATTTGTACGACGTTTTAGCTGTTGTACGCTCCGGGCTTCTTCAGGGGCTAGAAATTTCGAATTTAACCCTTTATTGCAATCACTGAGGTATATGAACTCTATTCCTTGCCTATTATCTCTTCTGGAAGTCATTAGTTATCTCCCTCTAACCCTGTAAGTTACTTAATGATACATAGCCCAGGGGATATAGACGTTGGTTAGTTCCTGTGATTTGACCCAAATGGTTGTGAGTTCAATACCAGGCTACAGCAGTGGTGAACAAGTAACTTACAGGGTTAGAGGGAGATAACTCATGACTTCTAGAAGGGGCACTAGGCAAGGTACGTAGTTCATATAGACCAGTGATTGTAATAAAGGTTTCGATTCGAAATTCCTAGAACCTGACGCAAGCTGGAACGTAAAACGTCCGAAAAGTCGTACAATTAGCAACAAAGATGAGGAAAATAATCCGAATGATGTAAATACTATCTCATCTTAGAAATATAGTCAAATACTAAAGCACGTACGTCATTTCTTTTCCTTTCAGCCATTCCGCTCAATGTATACACATATAATCATGTTCCTAAAGAGAAAAATTCGTATGGTAAAATTCATACTTCACTCCTGTTATAATTCCAGTAAAGCTAAATTGATATCTAACCAGAGAAATCGGAGATCCGAGTTCGAATCCCAGCTGAAATCGTTGCATTCATTTACACGCAAATACCCTTGGGAAAGGTATGAATCCGTCTCTTCTACCTCTAGATATGGGTTAAATAGCAAGACAGATTGGTTTCTATTTCTTTGGTTGTCAACCAGTCTACCGCAGAAAGTTCTAATAACTTACTGCGGGAAAAATCTTCTTCCCAGTCAGTCATGTCTTTTTCGAGACATGATCGCCCAAGCGTGTATCACGTATGGCAATTAACTGACTGATTGTTTTAATATTAAATGTTATTCAGAAATTGCAGCAGTTATTTTGACAGATGTTATTTTTTTTATGACGATGAATCGTTTTTCTCATAAATTCATCACTGAAATCACCTTACTTAAGTAAATTGGGGCACCTCGACCTGGGGAAATAGTTAGCAAGCTTGTCTCACTAAAACCTACTACAACTGAGTAGTGAGTTTGTCCTCAATAGGTACCCCAAACTTTCGACCTTGTGCCACATCTAAGCTCGGCTTATCAATAGATAAGTAAACTGAATACATATTCGACTGAGTTAGGTGTAGTTTTGTGCAACACCGCATGACGTTACAAAACCAAAACACTAACCTAAGAGGTTGAGTCATGTTCTTAAATAGCCTCGCCAGATAGAGACTCACATGTGGATATCACGCATACCATCTAACTTCTTCAGGAATGTTTAAACCATCAACTGTATTAACAAATTTGTTTTATTTTCAGATAAGTGATTATAAATTGTTTCAAGCGATTTTTTAAAGAAAACTATCTTTCATCAGATCTCGTAGGCTGGCGCTGCAGAATCACAAACAAATAACGTTACCAATTAACAGAAGCCACATTAGTTGAGAACTTCCAACAGCAGCAACAACCAAAATGTAGCTCGAAGAGAAAATAAGGATATAGGCAAGAAATTGACGTTATATACGCTGACTATTTAAAAACGGATAAAAAAACTTAAGAAAAACAAATTCATTTGAATAAGTGCCCTATCCGAAATACCCGCGTAAATAAATTAAATGTCATTAAGCGTCCCTCAGTCAGTTAAGTGCCTTTACACGATAAACACTTGGGTGATTATGTCTCGAAAGAGATATGTCTGACTAATTTGCTAATATGTAAGTGGCTTGGCAGTTCTTAGCCGTGAAGATCAGACCTGGTAGAATCAGGTGATGTAGAGCACTTTCCATGGAAGTAGCGATAGAGCAGAGACTCGCTACATCTCACCTGTGAGAGACAGAGTTTGGAGTGCGGAAAATAATTCTTCTCTAACAAGGACTTGTAGACGCTTTTGAACCCTATCAAGACGGGATACTGAGGTCTGGGCAGCTTCTGGCAACAGTAGTCCATTTTCAGCCAGATCTGGCTCTTATAACGATAGAGGATATCATGAGGAGTCAGGTACCTACTGGAGCGGTATAGGGAGCCAATCACTTTATCTCCATCTTGAATTAAATATAAGTATTGAACAAGTGTAGAGGCTCATCCCTTGTTCCCTGTTTCGAATGTGGTTTCCGGCTTTCTCTTTTCCAATCTTTTCACTTTTCTTTTTTTTTTTTTTCTTATATATATTTTTTTTCAATTGGAGTAGATAGACTAAACTATCGCCCGGTTCACACTCCACCCACGTCTATTGAACAGGTGTAGAGGCTCATCCCTTGTTCCCTGTTTAGGATGTGGTTTCCGGCTTTCTCTTTTCCAATCTTTTCACTCTTACGTAGCCTCCTGCACATCAGTGGTGTGACCGCCTTGCTCGGGGAGATGTGATGAAAAAAAAAAAGAATTCTTTCCACTTGAGGTCGGGTGTGAGTATGAGGCTTAATATTCTTTCAAGGAACGTGGCTTCCTATAGGGGGGTGGATTCAGTTTATTGTAACTGGTGGTTGTTCGAGATTAGATCAGCGGTGATGGAACGTAACCATCTTCGTTTTGGAGACATTGTATGTAACCAGCAAGTTTTTCACCCATTGGGTCAGTCAGTCAGTTAAGTGCCATGCTTTGGCGATCATGTCTCGAAAGAGACATGACTGACTGGGCAGGTTGCCATTGCTTTCTGCGGTAGACTGTTTGCCGACCAAGGCTATAGAACCCAATCTGTCCTATTATTTACCCCATAACTGGTGGGAAGAGACGGATTAATACCTTTCCCAAGGGCATTTGCGCGCTAGTGAATGCGAGGAATTTAACTGGAATTCGAACTCGACTCTCTGATTTGTCATTCCGAGTCGATATCCATTGCACTACAACGGGTAGTTAGTGTTAAATCAGAAGAGAGGTCAACTACCAATCTCTGATCTTCAAGACTTTTGAAGGTCCGCCCTTATCGTCGTGTCATCGGCATAGATGTTTACAAATGATCGGAATCTATTCGTAGGTAGATAATTTATGTAAATCAGAAAGAGGGTTGGTCCCAGAAGTAATCCTTGGAGTAGACCTGCGTTGACCGCCGGGTTCTCGGAGGATTAGACCCGAATAACTACCTCAAGGAAGGTTAGGAATGGTTTTATAATAGAGAAAAGACTTCCACTGATTTCATAGTTGTAGATCTTGTGTAGTAAAACTTCATGCCATACATTATCAAAGTCCTTCGTGATATCTAATGCTATAGCTTTTTGTGGTATGCGTGTCGTCAAGGGTCTCACTAAGGTATGTGTGTCGTCAAGGGTCTCACTAAAGTATGTGTGTCGTCAAGAGTCTCACTAATGCTGCGGGTAATTGTAGTTAGAACTTCAGCAGTGAATTGACCTGATCGAAATGTACCGATCGTCCCACAAAAGGTTGTTCCTATCCAGACGTTTGACGACCTTCTTGTTGGTAATAACTTCAAGAGGTTTGCTGATGATACTGAGAGGACTAATGGATTTGTACTGGGAGATGGAGGATCAGTTACCAGCTTTCTTGAAAACTGCACATACGCTTGCCAACTTCCACATGCTTGGGAAAGATCTTTCGTTCAAATTTTACTAGAATCGAAGATAGTTCAGGGTTGATATTCTTAAGGACGATCATTGGAATATTATCCAGGTCAGTAGATTTTTTTTCTATTGAAATAAGTATATTATGTAAATTGTGTCCAGTGAGACGTGAGAAGTTGGGGAGGAGATGGTCTTTGTTATCTAACGTTGAGTTTGAAGCAAAGATCGAGGTGAAGAGTGTATAACCTTATATTGGGCATAGCCTCTTTGCCTCTGTTCATAATTTGGCTTATCTTCCAGAATTCGCGAGATCCAATTTGTTTCTTTTAAAATCTTTGAAAGCTCGCGGGTAGTTTCAATTTGCGTTATCCAGAACTGTCTTACAGCGATTTCAGGAGGTTCTGAAAGAATTATGGGTCAGACTACACCATTCTTTGCGATAGATTTTGAAGTAGTTCCGGTGAGTTATGGCTAAAGCGCGTTCAGGGGTCAACCAGGGTTGACTGTTTGGTTTTTGCTTAAATGTTTTTGGATATAAATCAATCCATTCCAGAAAGGATCCATTCGGAGATTAGGGCGGTAGTTTTGGAGGCAACATGTTTAAAGAAAGAAACTTGGAAGAGGAGCTTGTATCATATAGGACTAAAAGCTATCCCAGTCTGCCTTTTTTATAGCGAAAGCCCGTTCAGGGGATGTCATTTGTTTGGAGTCAATCTGGACACTAATTAAGAAATTATCAAATGTTCCAATGGCAGAGTGGACTTTTACTGTCAGGGCAGAATATTAGAAAAAGTTTGAGGTACACTAACGGCCATAATTATTAGGCAACCCCAGTTTTTTTAAAATGATGTACTTCATACTATTTTTAGTATTTATTGCCAAGTAGATAATTCTAAATGAAAATAGAATGGTTCTTTTGTTATTATTATTACTTTGCATATGAAAACTTTTTTTTAATAAGTGATAATCAGTAGGAGAGATCTCAGGTAAATATGGGAGGATTGGATAACATTTCATAATTCAGCCTATGCAGCTTTTGGACAGTTAATTGAGAAATGTGCGTTCGTTCAGTAAAATTGGACCATCCCTATTAACAAGACTAAGAGGTTTCTTTTTTAATAGTTTTACCTTGAGGTAAGAATGAATAATGACTAAACCCTTTGAATGGCTGCCATACAGTAACCATTAACTTTTTACGGTGCACTGGAAGTTTTAGATATTGTTTTGGTTTTTAGATATTCTTTTAGTGATTCTAACCACTTGCCTATTCTCTTCCTGTTGTCAAAGAGTATCCATTTCTCATTGCATGTAATGATTCGATGCAAAAAACGATTCTTTTCGCAGTTTTTACTCACACAGTGAAATTACTCGACAAATATTGAAAGAAAAAACATCTGGACAGAAAAACAGTCATGAATATGTCAATATTTTTTATATGCTAAGAAGGTTATTCGTTAGACGAATAGTTTAAAAAAACAACCAAAAATGCATCATTTCATGTGTGACAACTTAATACATACATACATACATACATACATACATACATACATACATATATACATATATATATATATATATATATATATATATATATATATATATATACTACCGGCCATAATTATTAGGCCACCTCAGTTTTTTTTTTTAATGATGTATTTTATACTATTTTTAGTATTTATTGCCAAGTGAATAATTCTAAATGAAAACAGAATGGTTATTTTGTTATGATTACTTTGCAAAATTTTACAAGGCACCCAGGAAGCTTTTGCTTCGGCCAGCTAAAAAGAAGAAGAGACTAGCACGGAGAAGAGAGCACAAAAACTGGACACCATAATAGTTCATTTGATGCGCATATTATTGTGCAGTATTAACACAAAAAACACGTTCTATTTTCATGTAGAATTATCCACTTGGCAATAAATACTAAAAACTGGGGTGGCCTAATAATTATGTCCGGTGGTGTAGTTCACCTGCTGTCCTGTCGCATACGACACTCAGATGGGTCTTTTATTAATCTGGGTCAGTTCATAAGCGATGGAGAAGTTTCTGCAATATCTGCCTTCTTCATCGGTTGTGTTAGAGTCGAGTAACCACTCTTTGTGGTGAACTCAACACAAATATGAAAGTTGGCCGCGGGAAGTTAAGTGAAGACATTTTCAATCCTCTCTGATATTCGCTCGAAGATTACCGAACGTTTATGCTGAGGACGATACAGAACAAAGACGAATGTAGCAATATGGATACGTTCAACGCGGAAACAAATATAAGAGAGATTAGGGTCTGATGAAATGAATATGCATACATCTTGGTCCCCCTTCACAGTAATATGGTTGGCTGGTGTCATCCATAAATACAGACTAAGGCGAGGACGATTAGAACTACGCCTATTGGAACACCTATTGACTACGCCTATTGCATAAGCCTACGCCTAAACATACTGCATACGACTACGACGAGGATCAGTCCGTTACGGCTACTTGCTAGATTGTCCTATCCGGTTACATTTGCCAAAACCACTTATATACTTCGAATAATACATATATATCCCTTTCCGGGACATATCAGGGTCCTTCTTTTTTATGTCCTTGCTGCATGGAAATCCTTTCTTGCTGTAGACACCGAGGCTGTGGCCATGGTGATTTCGGTAGTCGTATGTTGACAGTCTGAAATATGAAATATAATAATAGAAATAAATAAATAGTGTCAAAAAATACATTTTTAAGCTTAAAACTTTATATATATATATATGTAAATTTTTATTATGAAAATGTGTATCATTCGGCAGGATTCGAACCTGCGACCCCTATCCACACATTTTCGTAATAAAAATTTATCGTAAATAATCAGACCAGTAGATATGAATATATATATATATATATATAAATATATAATACTGTTGAATTAAAAACAGAATATCTACTTAAATACGAGTATCGATAAAAAAATAATGTTCAAAACAAATCATTACAAATTATCGGTTGTTTATAACCAAGTTTCGTTAATCTTCGTTAATTTCCGTAATATATATATATATATTACATTTTACACATTTTTCATGGTTTATAGTAGAAATATGCTGTTTAATAATTTTCCTCATGACAAATTCGTCCTGTTTATAATTATTGTGCAGCTGGTTGTAATAACATATGTCGATGTTTTGCTGTGTTATATTTTTGTTACTGGGGTTGTGTATTTCATGTAAGAATAATTTTATCTGACTGTCAATGATGTAGCTGTGAAATTTATTGTTGATTAAAATATATAAATATTTCATGAAAAATGTAATATATATATGCGTGTGTGCGTGTGTGTGTGAGAGAGAGAGAGAGAAAGAAAGAGAGAGAGAAAAAAAAATATATTCACTTATGATCTGAGATTAAGGTCAGGAATGTTAATTAGAAAGAATAAAAACTATAAAAAAAAACGCTCACAAATCATTCAAAAAGATTAACATAACATTTTTAGTATCAGAATTCCTTCATGTGTAGTGCAATGTCATGAGATGTTAAAATGGAGGGAATTTAACTGTTTTCTTGATACTTTTTATTATGTATGTTAGTCTGTTTCTGTATCGTTTCCATAAGAAAAGGTGAGTTTGGGAAAAAACCGGGGCGCAAATATCAATCGTTTTATAGATACGTAATTTGGAATAAGTATGTGCGTCGTGGTGCAGTGGATATCGGCTCGGAACGAGAAATCGGGGAACTGAGTTCGAATTCCAGTGGAATTCATTGCATTCACTTACGCGCAAATACCCTTGTGAAAGGTATTAATCCGTCTCTTCCTTCCAGTTATGGGTCAAATATCAGGACAGGTTGGGTTCTATAGCCTTGTCAGGCAACCGGTTTACTGCAGAAAGCAATGGCAACCTACTGCGGGATAATCTTCTGCCCAGTCAGTCATGTCTCTTTAGAGACATGATCGCCCAAGAGTGTTTCACGTATGGCACTTAACTGACTGACTGAATTTGGAATAAAGCTCATTCCCTCTTTTTACCTTGATAAAGTTAATCACAAGACGAAACGCGTAGGTGAGTTAAATACAGTTTTCCTTTTGTCTTCTTTTTATTTAACCATATATATATATATATATATATATATATATATATATATAGTTAGATAGGTATGATTTTGTGACCCTGGGTTTTACGCTTTTGCGATCGTCAGATAAATTAATTAAATTAATAGATCCAATATATTAAATTAATATATGCAATATTTTAAAAAACTAATATACCAAATATTTAAAAAAATTAATCAGTTTGTCTGACGATCGCAAAAGCGTGAAACACAGGGTCACACACCCACACCTATCTAACTAAATATGTTAGCTCTATCACCTAAAATTGAGCCCTTTCAAATAAGTACCGCACATATATAATATATAAATAATAATATAATATATATAACAAATTGCATATATATATATATATATATATATATATATATATTTAAATAGATACACATTTCAAACACACACACAATATATATATATATATATATATATATATATATATATATATATATATTAAGTGAAAGAACAAAACCTACTGTTCATGCTGTTATTTTTATAAAAAGTTATGAAAAAAGAGTAGAGCTTAATATTGTAATTTTGTTATTACAATGGTTTATAAAAGCATTATATCACTACACAAACATTTTCATGTTTCAGAACTATATTTTTCTTCGGGTAATATTGTTCTGAAACAATGTTTTGCGTATTTATATCATGTTTTTATAAACTGTTGTAATAAGAAACTTACAA
>JBBBDQ010000982.1:20000-62500 GCA_037127315.1 Ascarosepion bandense | reverse complement strand
ATGCTCGATTCCACCTCTGAGCTATGGGCGCTCGGTAGTAGAAGGCAGACTTTAGTTTGTTATATACAATGTAAACACGCGCCAGTAGCCGAGAGAGTTCAAATTCATTACTGAATGAACAGTATTATAGTTTTGATCACTGCAAAGAATTTGTCACTTTAAGTGGTCAGGTTCGTGCCAACTTTGAAGTTTCGTGAGAATCCCCGTTATGATTTCACTCGTCGGAGCTGGGTTTTTTTTTTTTACAGAAAGAAAAAATCATTCCTAACTATTGCTCAGTTAAAGTGGCAAATTTGTTGCGCTAAAACTATCAACACTCTATCTCCATCTTAATATCGAGCACTAAAAATAACTTTTTGCCAAGTTGCCTTTTATCAGTAAAACTACTGAAAAACTTTTGGCGCAAAAACTATCAAAATTCGAAGCAATATACATATATATATATATATATATATATATACATATACGAAATTTTTACGTAATCTATTATAATCGATTATTGAAAGTAATTAATTCAGACATATTTTTAACTTATCTTTAAAAAAGAAAATTAATGTCTACTCATATTTAAGTAGGTTCTCAGGTTATTATTTTTTTATTATTATTAAACGGTATATATTTATTTATTTATTTACATAGGTCCCTACGACACGTCAGCGTTTTCCCAAGGAGACGCAGGTTCGAATCCTGTCGGAGGATGCGTACATTTATAACAAGATTTCTCGATTATTCATGCGAGTAGATGTAAATAAATATACTGTTTAATAATAAAGAAAACAGAGTATAAATTACACACACACACACACACTATATATATATATATATATATATATATATATATATATATTAGTCAACTACATACAAGCCTGTTTCGCGATAAAATAGAGACAAAAATTTATTTTTTGAAATGAGTTTCTCTGCATCTTTAACGTTTTCGATGTAAAACTCTAACCGATGTTTGTTGTATCTAACCCCAACTCACTTATTCCACACACACACACACACACACACACACACACACACACACACACACATATATATATATATATATATATATATATAATAGAATGGTTCTTTTGTTTATACTGCACAATAACATGCGCATCAAATGAGTTTACAAGTATTTAATAAATACCTATATTGCAGTTTCATCAATGAAAGAATGAAGAAAATTTAGGGTCGTGTCGGACTTCGTTGCCTTGTAAAATTTTGCAAAGTAATAATAACCAAAGAACCATTCTAATTTCATTTAGAATTATCCACTTAATCCAAATACATCATTTCTTTTAAAAACCTAGGCTTGCCTAATATTTATGGCCGGTAGTGTGTATATATATATATATATATATATATATATATATATATATGCAACTTCTAAGAACATTAAAAAGTACACGGGAAATTTACCGATTAGTCCAAACGATTTTTTTTTTTTAATTTCAAAGATTTTGTAAATATTTGATCTGCAGAACTTGTACATATTATTAGGTTATAACAAAATGGCCGAATTGAAGTATCGTATTTTGAAAAGACATTTGTGGACATATTTATATAATTCATGTCCTCAAAATGAAGACCATAAGATCACATAAAAAATAACATAAAAACGTATTGTCTGTGATTTTTAATGACACCTGCATAAAAGAGAAATTGTTACAAATATATATATATATATATATATATATATATATGTACGAATTTTTTACGTAATCTATGAGGAAAGTAATTAATTCGGACATATTGTTAATTTATCTTTTAAAAATGATTTTTAATGGCTACTCATATTCGAGTAGATTATTATTATTATTATTATTATTATTATTATTATCAAACGGTATATATTAATTTATTTTTATTTTTATTTTATTTTTTTTTTACATAGGATCTTCCGATAAGACACGTCAGAGCTTTCCCAAGGGGACGTAGTTTCGAATCCTGCCGGAGGACGCGTACTTTCATCACAAGATTTCTCGATGATACAAGCCAGTAGATCTAAATAAATATTGTTTATATTAAAGAAAACTGTGTGTCCATTAACATAATGTTTAAAATAAACAATTAAACACACACAAATATATATATATATATATATATATATATATATATATATATATATATAGTCATCCGCAGACAGATCTATTATAGATCATCAGTACGGTTTGACTCCGATTGCTTTTTTACCCAGGATTGAAACCCGTCCGAAATGGCGTCAGTCGGCGAATCCAGCCCTGGGCTATGGGCGTTCGGTGGAAGTAGGCAGACTTTTTAGCGCATATCATTATACGCGCCCAATACAAATACGAAGTTTTTACGCAATCCATTAAGAAAATATTTAATTCCGACATATTTTTAATATATTTTTTAAACATTATTTTTAATAGCTACTCATATTTGTGTATTATTATTACTAGCAACATAGTTCGGCCCGTGCAACTCAGAACATTTTGGTAGTAGAAAAAGTCGCCAATGAGAGGAGGAGATGAAAATCATTGATTGAAAGTTGGAAAGGAGAGCTGAGGCTGTTAGTAACCATTTTCAGCATTAAGAAGAAGGCATTGAATGCATGTTGCTGTAGCATTCGAACGGAGTATAAAGTGCTAAATTACTTGGAACGCAATGGTTACAATGCTCACGCAAACATCAAATCTCGTGATGCAATAATGTTTATAATATTAACTGGATAAATTCCTTTAAAACTTGTTAATATAAAAAATAATTATATAAAAAATTGTTGTTTCAAAGTTGTTCAAAAATTCCATTAAAAATTTATTTTCTTTTATTTTGCGTAAACGTGATTTGATGTTTTGTGTGACATTGTAAACAACATTGCGTTTGTTTTTGTTTTGTTTTTTATTTCAAAATTACGGGGGAAAATATCTTCATTTATTGTTGACTAAATAAATTTAACATAAAAATAAACATTATTTATTTTGTTTTACTGAAATTATAAATATAAAAACTATTACGCTCTCAGTTCAGAAAGTTTCGAAGAATATTTAAAAATGTAGACATTTAATTTTAGAAAAAAAAGTTACATTCATGCCACACAAATTACTGACAGTTGATTTCCTGTATGAAATATTTAGCAAAAAAAGCTTTATTTTTTTAATTTTATTTTCTGAAGTATGAAATACTAAATCTTAAAAAAAGACAAATAAATAAATTAAACAATAGCATTTTTTTTTTTTTACATATTTTGTTTTTGTTTGAAAAAAACACTTTTTTAAAAAATATTTCTTTTGTTTCAAAATTACGGGGGAAATATTCACATTGTTTTGTTGACCGAAATGAATTTTTAAAACGTCGGAATAAAAATGAAATATAAAGCCTCATTTTATTTTAATTTCTGTGACGTAATTTAGACATCATCTTTGATCTTAGAAGCTTTACGGAGTAAATATAAACAATCGGCTCTATTGGCCAAAAAGTGCGAAAGAGAAAACTGCTGAACTTAAACTCAAAAAGTATCTGTCAACCTACCTTCCCTGTAGATGCGTTCCTAGAAAGTTTGAATGGCGTAGTTTAAAAAATGTAGGCGTGCATAGGGAACAGTCCCACACAGACTCACATATTGTCTCTTATATATATAGATTATTATTATTATTAATATTATTATTATTAAATGATATATTTTTTTACATAGGACCTTCCGATAAGACACGTCAGAATTCGAACCTGCGATTATTCAGTCTAATAGACCTAAATAAATATACTGTTTAATAATAAAGAAAACAGAATATCCATTTAAAATAATGTTTAAACAAATAAATTTAGCATATATAAATAATAAGAGAGGGAAGGAACAGATAGATTAAAAAGCCTACCCTTCGTTGCACTTACTTTCATAAAAAGTGCGCAATACTGAGTTGAGCTTAATATTATAATTTTGTTATTACAATGGTTTATAAAAGCATATCACTACATAAAAATGTCCATGTTTCAGAATATTATTGTTCTTTGTAAGGTGATAAGAAGAACAATAATATTCTGCAACATAAATATTTTTGTGTCGCGATATAATGATTTTATAAAGCAATGTAATAAAAAATTACTATATATATATATATATATATATATATATATATATATATATATACTAGCAGTATAGCCCGGCGTTGCTCGGGTGTAATGAAAGCTTTAAAACTAATCCATGGTTCTGGAGCTCAGTCTCTTTGGAAGTTGGCACGAAAGACTAAAAAGCAATAGCTGTTTCCAGTTAAAGCGAAACCGTAGACTGAAAGAAAAATGAATGGATGCAAGTCAAATTTTGATTTCCTGGTATCGATATCAAATAAGTTTTTCGTCGTAAACTGAATTTTGAAGGCTAAATAAGTCCTCTGAGTAAATGGTATCATGGCTAAGACTAAGAACTACAATTATACCTACTTAGAGCCAAACCCGAAGCAAAAACTAAAATAAAAGGGCTGAAAAAAATAAACATACAGGCAGCTAAACAAACACACACAAAAACATCTTGCCTTTTATATATTTATATTATCAGTTTTCTGCACTATTGTAAGAACTGCAACTTTGAAACTTGTGAATATCGTTTCTTATGTCTTTGTCTATGAGTGTATCAAATTTGATTAAAATCGGACCACTCCTTCTATAACCTGATGTTTTCGTTTATTGATTTTCGATATTTATCAGAGGTACCTCGACACAAAACCTAGCTAAGAATACTCGCAGACGCTTATGGTACAGCTGTGTAAATTTTCAAGAAAATCGGTTCAGCCGTTTCGGAGTCTAGGTAACGGACACGCCCACACACTCATACACACACAGAGAGAAAGTTCTATTTAGAAGTTATACATATATATATATATATATATATATATATATATATATATATATATATATACACTACCGGCCATAATTATTAGGCAAGCCTAGGTTTTTAAAAGAAATGATGTATTTGGATTAAGTGGATAATTCTAAATTAAATTAGAATGGTTCTTTTGTTATTATTACTTTGCAAAATTTTACAAGGCAACGAAGCAATGATGAACTTGTCCGACACGCCCTAAATTTTCTTTATTCTTTCATTGATGAAACTGCAATATAGGTAATTATTAAATACAGGTAAATTCATTTGATGCGCATGTTATTGTGCAGTATTAACAAAAGAACCATTCTATTATATATATATATATATATATATATATATATATATATATATATATATATATATGCGTGTGTGTGGAGTAAGTGAGTTGGGCTTAAATACAGCAAACTTCGGTTAGAGTTTTACATTGAAAAAGTTAAAGATGCAGTGCAACAGATTTCTTTTAAAAATAAATTTTGGTGTCCATGTTTAATGTAATTGATTTCATTCAGCTTTCTCGAGTTTTTCTTTCTAGTTTTATTCTATTTTATTGTTTTTTAATACAATCCAAAATGCAGTCACGTCTGAAAATATAAACTGTCATAATCCAATTGCCAGAGAGAAAAAAAAAATTGCCGAGGAAAATCTGACTGATAACATGGTATTGAAAATAGAGAAGGCGAGGAAATTAAAGATATGTAAACATTCATTATTCAAAAAAAAAAAAAATGATAGAAAAAAAAAAGAATGTGAGAGAAAGATTGAGAGAGAGAGAGAGAGTGAGAGAGAAAGAGAGGGAGAATTAGGGGAAGCCAAAGAATTTGAGTGTCTGTTACATATTCTGACATTTACGAAATGCGTTGAAATATAGAGTGGGTTTGACGAAGCTATGACGAGAAGTGCGTCAAGGCGGGCTTGAGAGTCACCGCTAAGAAGCCGTGACAACAGCTAAAATATCACTGAAGTAAAGAGTGACTGTCATCTCCATATCAACTCTGGGCACAACACACTTCCTTCAGTTGCATAATGTCAACTCCAGAGACAAATACTCCCTTTGAAACTATATATATATATATATATATATATATATATATATATATATATATATATATATATCAAGAGAGCGAGGGAGGGATAAAGAAATAGAGAAATATACTAAGCCAATGAAAGAAATTCTGGAGATAAAAATACAAGAAAAATAGTGTTGATTGGAAACAAGGAAAAGAATAATAAGCTGTTATGTCATATCTGTCCTGCTCTGTGGGCTAGTGAGCGAGTTGTTAGATCGAGCGCTCGGAGGCCAGGGTTCTAATCTCACCGTGGTGACTTCTTGATGTTATCGGTCTGAAGTGTTTGTTGGAAACAAGGAAAAGAATAATAAACTGTTATGTCATATCTGTCCTGCTCTATGGGCTAGTCAGCGAGTTGCTAGATCAATCGCTCGGAGGCCAGGGTTCTAATCTCACCGTGGTGACCCATTGACGCTATTGGTCTGAAGAAGGCGATCCCAGCGTACTGCACTTTTGGAAAGTGCCTGAAATCTATACCACGGGCTAACCCAAACCTTGTGAGCGAAATTAGGTAGACCTTTAGGGAGTCGTAGATGGTTGTGCTAGCTCAAAATCACAAGTCATTGTGACCGAGTTTTTGAGTGCCCTCGCCTTGTTCAGACAGATAACGCGCTCGATTCCAGAAACTGTAAATAAAGCCCTCTCACCATAGTTGCAGCATAAACCTGGGCTCTGTGAGTGTTGAACAAACACAAATGTGCCTGAGCAGGCGTCCACAACAGGGATTAGCTCGCAGTCCTAGTAGACATGAATCTTTGTATACGAGTAGCCACGCAGTGCTGGACAATCTCCTCAAAGATAAAGCAAAGACTCGAAGCAACAGTAATGTGGTTCTACAGAATGATACTGAGGATACCATAGAAAGAAGGCATGGAAAATCTGATACTCACAGGGCGGATAGAGGTAAAGAGAAACGAGAAGGAACAATGTGACATGAGTTTAGGCAAATGGATGGTAGAGCAGGGTTTAGCCGATATACCAAGACAAAATATATTAAGAGCTACAAGGGAAAGAATGAGATGAAGAACCATGATCTTCTTCGTCCTGAATGGACACGCACATTATTGTATTTTGACCAAATAGTAGCTTGAAGAAAATGTCCAAAATCATAATTTTAGGCCACGCTCGTGTCATTTATCAACGGGATATTTAGTCAGCTAAGTACCATACGTGATACACGCTTTGGGTGATCATGTCCCGAAAGAGACATGACTGACTGGGCAAGAGATTATCCTGTAGTAGGGTGCCATTGCTTTCTGTGGTAGACTGGTTGCCAGCCAAGGGAACCCAATCTGTCTTGTTATTTAACTGGAAGGTAAAGGAACTGATTAATATTTTTCCCAAAGGGTATTTGTGCGTAGGAAATCAACTGGAAATCGAAATCGTCACCTCAATTTGTAGTTCCCAGTTGATATCCACTGCACCACAATGCCATCTCATTTAATACCGAGATATTGAAAATATGAAAAGAGACTTGAATATCACTCGAATGTTAGCCATCGGCACTATATCAGCATATAAAAAGCATAGCTGGACAATCTTTCTTTACTTTTATACACATAATATTTAAACGAATAAATTCAAAATAAGTACACACACACACACATATATATATATGTGTGTGTGTGTGTGTGTGTGTGTGTGTGTACATATATATGACAGACAGACAGACCGGCTGACAGGTAATTAATATAATTCAAAGATTTGTCACTGAGCTGGACAATCTTTCTTTACTATTATACACATAATGCTTAAACGAATAAATTCAAAATAAGGACATATATATATATATATATATATATGTGTGTGTGTGTGTGTGTGTGTGTGTGTGTGTGTGTGTGTGTGTGTGTGTTTGTACATATATTTGACAGACAGACAGACCGACAGAGAGGTAATATAATTCAAAGACTTGTCATTTAGCTGATTAATGTTATCAATATTTCGATATATATATATTTGTGTATGCGTGTGCTTGTATGTGTTTGTTTATACTACAATGTGCACTGCTTTATTAATACCCGAATAATAGTTTTATACGTGTGTGTTACCCATATGTATATTTAATAATTCTTATATATATATATATATATATATATTGACGAAGATTAACGGAACTTGGTTATAAACAACCGACAATTTACAATGATTTGTTTGATATATATATATATATATATATATATATATATATATATATATCATATTATATCATATATTTTAATATTAATTGTATATTCGTAGGTCTTTTGACGCAATGGAAACATGACGAGAAAGATTCTTTTTAATTGTCATTTTCGAAAACGCCTGTGTTTTTTCTCAATGAGACGAGAAATTAAAAATAACGTTTCATGCCTTTTTTCCCGGGGATATTGTTTTTACTATTGTTTTATATTTTATTTTACCGACTTTGTTATATGACTGAAGAGATGTGATAGTTTTGAGCTTGTTGTTTACCACTTTAGCGTTGTAGAGAGTTTTGATGATTTTTCATGGAAACTTCATGCTCTGATTATTCCTTTCATCTGCCTATTATATATATATATATATATATATATATATATATATATATATATACACGAAAATTCTAAAATGAGCCAAAACCTCACTTTAGATTTTTCGTGTGTTTTTGCTCTACTATTGTATTTTAGTACTTTCGTATTGAGCACTTTTTCTTGTGTTTGGTTCCGTTTGGGGTTTTTTTCTTTACTGCGGAATCTTGACATTTTGTTCTTGTTCCGCTGGTTTCTTTTTTTTTTTCTCCCCAGTTATCCGACGACTTAGTACGCCGGATTGTAACGGATTTAGGTTCTGTTTGTTAATGGGTTTTTTTTGGCATAAATTTACGGAGTGTATTCTTACAGAGTCTAAGTAGTTATTATTATCATTATATATATATATGTGTGTGTGTGTGTGTGTGTGTGTGTGTGTGTGTGTGTGTGTGTGTGTGTGTGTGTGTGTGTGTGTGTTTCGAAATTTCTTCGCATTTTTTCTTTTGAATTTCGAATTTTTTCATTTCTTATTTTTTTACTTTTAAATTTCAAAATTTCTCATTTTCTTTTTTGGGGCTTCTACTTTTTCATTCTTTTTATTTTTTTCCTTTCTTTTTAATTTCCTTTTCTTTCTTTCATTCATTCATTGTTTCCTTCTTTCTTTTGAAATCCCAATTTCGTTCATTCTTTCTTTCTTTTTTCATAGTTATAAATTTCAATTTCTTTCATTTTTACTTTCTTTCATTTTACATTGTTCTGAATTCTAATTTCTTTCTTTCTTTCTTTCTTTTTACAAAGTTCGGAATTCTAATTTTTTTTCATTCTCTCACTTTTTTAACATAGTTCGGAATTCCAATTTCTTTCTTTCTTTCATTCTTTTTTCTTTCTTTCTCTTTACATAGTTCTGAAGTCCAAATTTCTTTCTTTCTTTTTACGTAGTTCGGAATTCCAACTGATTTCATTCTTTCTTTTTCCATCCTTTCTTTCTTTTTACATAGTTCTGAAGTCCAATTTTTTTAATTCTTTCTTTTACACAGTTCATAATTCCAATTTTTTCACTTTTTTTCTTTCTTTTAAAATATTTAAGAATTTCAATTTATTTCATTTGTTCTTTCTTTCTTTTTACATCGTTCTGAATTCTAATTTCTTTCATTTATTCTTTGTTTCTTCTCTTATCTTCCTTCTTCACTTTCTGATCATTTCAAGCCGCGACTATTTCACCGACCTAGAACTGAAGTCATAAGCGCAACCATCTTTGCGGCTGGCACACTAACACAAGCACAAAAGAATTGTTGCATGTTTGAAGTGTCGGCTTTTTACAAAACATTCTTCCTTCGTTTTTACTCATTTGCAGGCGAACAAAAAAAGACTTAGGAAACATGATGTGAATAAGAGCAAGAATTAATATAATATGGATGGCTAGAAAAGCAAACGTATACGTTGAAGTGTGAAGAAAAACAAAGAAAGAATTTGGTATTAGACCCTGGCACTAACTAGGTAACAAATATGAATTCTTTTAGTTTTCTCCAGTCGTGCTGAACGGGTCTACTCTCGATGAGACTTCTTGCCCGAAATGTCTATTGGAACTCAAGACTTCAAGCGGAACACGTATATACGATCCATCGTTAGGGGTGCTGCAGAAATGTCACGACTCCCAGTAACGCTTAAATAAATACATGGCATCTCTTGACACTCGGCACCTTTACAAGAATCAGATCAGACAATAGGAGTAGATAGGTCCAGTTCTCGCTCCTTCCTTGTTTTTTTGGACAAGAGTAGAATTTTATCTCTTGTTTCTTGTTTAGTTATGGGTTTCTGGTTCCTTCAACGGTTTCCTTCAAAACTAATATTCTAAAATCACAGTTTTATCTCAGAAATTTCATATATTATTTATAGACAAGTTGATTGAAAAGTTACTCCCTGTTTTATGTATGAGTGACCACCCAGGAGTTCTGATTTAACAACATGTAAATTTTTTCTTTGAGGTAGGCTAAGGAGCAAATCTACTATGCAAAACCCAAACTAGAAGAAAATGGAGGGCGAATACAAGAGTTTATTTATTCCATGTCATAAAAGTTCCTGGTAAAATCAGTTAACGCGATTCTTGGGTGAGTCGGGAAGCTGATGGCTAAATCTGGTACTCATGTCAGATTTTGAATAAAACCTCATGCTAAATGCTTCCCAAAATTAACCAAAATTATTATTAAATTTATTCAATAGAATCGCATGGCTTCAACCACAGCATCTAGACGACTTCAGAATCTCATGCAACTCTTCTGGGCGGTCTTCTTATTTAAGTTGTGAATGCTGCCATAATCCTTGCTTTCAGTTCATCTTTGGTGTTACAATGAGTTTTTTTTTTAATTTTTTTTGTCTCTCACTTAACTGCACCCCACACATAATCATGAAAGGGGGTGCAGTCCGGAAAGTTAGGTGACTAGATGTAAGGAGTGATGCTGTCACGGAAGTTGTCTAACAGCCATGAATGGGCGGTCCTGCTTGTGTGGTATGGTGCAGAGACCTGTTGCAAAACATAAACTCTTCTAGCATCAACACAGAGCACCTTTTTTTTTTTAATCGTTTCACCCCAAGCAAGGCATTCCACTGCCACTATTGCGCTTGGGGCTACATAGGGGAAGGTAAATAGAAAGAGTGGTTAGATATAGGAAATGTCAGAAGGGGGGGTGATAGGTAGTTGGGAGGATGGGAAGAGTGTTTGAAAGAATGGAAGCGAGTTATTGTGTTAGGAGGTGTCTATTGACCTTACATTTAAACTCCTGGAGATTGTAGCCATCGGGGAAGCAGTCATGTGGAAGGGAATTCCACAGTCGGGAAGTACGAGAAAAGAAACTGTTGGAGTAGAAGTTGCGGTTGCATTTTATCGGTTTCACTGTAAAAGGGTGGGATCTAGTTGCTAATCTAGTATCTCGTGCAAATTCGAACCTAGGGAGCACCAGTGATCTAAGTTCATCGGAGCAGAAGCCATGGAACTATTTATAGAAGAGACACAGGGAAGCCACGTCGCGCCGGTGAAAGAGAGACTGCAGGCGGTCTGCCAAGTCAGTATCGATCACATTACAGACCCTCCGCTGTACCTTGTCGAGAAGCCCAAGGAGAATAGCAGGGGCACCCGACCAGATATGGCAACAGTATTCAATGCACGGGCGGATGGTAGATTTATAAATGTTCAGGATAGATTCAGACGGAAAAAACCTCCGGGCCCTGCACAGAGAACCGACTTTCATAGCAGCGGATTTGTGAAATTATAAGTAACACATCATCCCCCTATGTGTGTGTGTGCACGCGCGAACGCGCTCGTGTGTGTGTATGTGTGTTAAGATTTAATGGATTTTTCATTAGAAAGTTTTCTCAAATGCACCGGCTGATAGACGAAATAAATACTGATGGACATGATTATGCTAGTATAAACAGATAGATATGATAAAACTGATAGATAGATAGATAGATAGAGAGAGAGGGAGAGAGAGAGAGAGAGAGAGAGAGAGAGAGAGAGAGAGAGAGATAAAGCAAGACAAATGGAAACGAAAAGGAACCCCACGAAATTTAAATAACGGCTTTTAAAGAAAATTACACAATCTTATTATTTTATTTTAACCGAAGGACGCCAGCTTAGTGAGAACAGTATTAATCATTCAATATTGACGCACACTCACATAAATACATTCACACACAAGTACACACAGACAAATATACACAGACAGATACACAGATACACACACACACACACACACACACACACACACACGTACAAATATTTCTTTCGTTCTGATCCGAGGAAGCCTATCTAGCGATAATGTAACGCTTAATAAAGTCAATAACACAGTTTTACATTTTTCTAATTTACCATTATATATCGTTCATTCAGCAATGAATTAGAACACTCTCAGCTATTGAGCGTGTGTATAATAATAATGTACACGCTAAAAAGTCTGCCTCCTTCTATCAAGCGCCCATAGCTCAGAAGTAGAATCGCCGACTGACGCTTATTCGGTCGGGTTTCAATCCTGGGTAAAAAGCAATCGGATGTCTAACCGTACTGATGAGCTGTGATACAGCGAAACAGATCTGTCTGCGATGACTATATATATAATATTCTTGCGCAAATTAATTAAAACACCTGCTTTATTTTCCTTTCTTTCACCACATGGACAGATTTAGACCCACTGAATTCACAGAATGTAAGCGATTTCTATTTTTCCCTCAGATTAGGTCATTTGGAGTGGGGAGCAGTAATATGTATCTATTTTCTGGGTGTCTGATGAAATTTGTTTGGCCTTAAAATATATTGTGTCGTTAGGTAAAGTGTGAAAGTTCCTAGGAAAACATTATTCGTTTCGTTTCAATTAATTTGGACACACACACACACACACACACATACACACACACACACACACACACACACATATATATATATATATATATATATATATATATATATACGTATTGTTTTCTGCATTTAAATGTAAATCAATTTCACTGAGTAAATGCTCGGCCGCCATTGCCCACCGGAACCATTTCTTCCGCCTCTATCGAAGCTGCTCGTCGAACCAAAACAGGCGCCTTTTCGCCTCAGCACGGAACAAGTGTAAAAAAGTACTGAACGAAGCCAAGAGGGCGTTTGCTACCAGAATTAAGCAACGCATAGCATCCTCTAAGTTTGGTTCCAAAGATTACTGGCGTCTCTGCAAAAGCGTGCTCAGCAGGAACAAGACTTCAATACCCCCACTAATCAATGAGTTTGAAGTTCTCACCTACCCAGCCGACAAGGCTGAATGCTTTGCCCGTAGATTCTCAACCAATTCGACACTGAACTCGTTAGGAATACCTACACCAGACTTCCCACCCAGAACTAAGGCTCAACTAAATAACGTCCACATTACACCATCGCTGGTCGCCAAGATAATTGCACAACTTGACCCACACAAAGCGAGCGGCGGTGACGGAATCCCAGTCATAGTACTGAAGAAATGTGCCCCAGAACTCTCCTCTGTCCTCTCTAAGCTCTATAACCTCTGCCTATCTGCTTCCTGCTTTCCTGCCTGTTGGAAGACCTCCTGCGTAGTTCCTATATTTAAGAATTCTGGTGAACCCTCAGACCCCGCCAATTACCGTCCTATTAGTCTCCTTCCAATCTTTGGCAAAGTTTTCGATGCCATTATCAACGCCGAGGTGATTCAGCATCTGATGGCCAACGGGCTTCTCTCTGACAAACAGTACGGGTTTCGTTTCACCAGGTCTACTGCTGATATGCTAACGACCATTACCGAGTACATATACCGGGCACTCGACAAGAATGGTAAAGCCCGAACCGTTGCCTTGGATATCTCCAAAGCATTCGACAGGGTCTGGCATGCTGGCCTCTTGTGCAAACTGCGGAGCTATGGGATAACTGGACATCTGTTTGACCTCATCCAGTCTTTCCTCTCTAACCGCACATTGAAGGTGGTATTAAATGGGCATGCCTCCCAAAACCACCATACGAACGCGGGCGTCCCTCAAGGTTCTATCCTAGGTCCCACACTCTTTCTGATCTACATTAATGATCTCCCCGACACCATTCTATCCCAAGTTGGCATGTATGCCGATGACACAACAATCTACTCTCGCATCGATCAGAAACCAGGTGTGGACGACAAAGTGAACCTCGCTGCCGTACTTGAGAGGGACCTCCAATCCGTAGTGGCCTGGGGTAGGAAATGGCTGGTAAATTTCAATGCCTCTAAAACGGAAGCTGTTATCAACTAACCACCATAGACAATCGCATCTACCTCCCATTAGCATGGGACAGGCTAGCCTCCCAGAGAGTAAAATACTACACTTCCTTGGCCGTACACTTTCGGCGGACCTCAAATGGAATGACTATATCGAATCCATTGCCAAATCTGCTGCTATGAAAGTCGGCTCCCTGTGCAGGGCCGGAAGTTTTTCCCACCTGGATCTATTCTGCACATATACAAATCTACCATCCGCCCGTGTATTGAATATTGCTGCCATATCTGGTCGGGTGCCTCTGCTGCCCTCCTTAGGCTTCTTGACAAAATACAAAGGAGGATCTGTAACGTGGTTGATACTGACTTGGCAGACCGGTTGCAGCCGCTCTCTCACCGGCGTGATGTGGCTTCCCTGTGCCTCTTCTACAAGTACTTTCATGGCTACTGCTCCGATGAGCTTAGATCACTGGTGCCGCCTAAGCACGAATTTACACGAGATACTAGATTAGCAACTAGGTCCCACCCTTTTACAGTTAAACAAATAAGATGTAACCGTAAATTCTACTCCAACAGCTTCTTTTCTCGCGCTTCCCGCCTGTGGAACTCCCTTCCACAACTCTGCTTTTCCGACAGCTACAATCTCCAGGTGTTTAAATGTAGGGTCAATAGACACCTCCTATCACACTAACTCCCAATTATTCTCAGAACACTCATCTACCCAACCCTCATTCTCGGTATCCTTACCCGCCTATCACCCACCCTCTGACATTTCCTATATTTAATCATCCTTTCTCCACTCTACGTAGCCCCCTGCGCAGTAGTGGCAGTGACATGCCTTGCTCGGGGTGAAACGCTTATAAAAAAAAAAAATGAACATTGCCTGATAACGAGATAAAAAATTTAAATCTCGAAATATAGAAATTTCTGTCACAATGTAAATTATATTAATTTTAAATAAATAAAAATTAATTACACATATATATATATATATATATATATATATACAGACTGTCTGTGTGGTGTATATATATATATATATATATATATATATATATATAGACTGTCTGTGTGGTGTATATATATATATATATATATATATATATATACACCACACAGACAGACACACACATGCACACACACACACACACACACACACACACACACACATATATATATATATATATAGAGAGAGAGAGAGAGAGAGAGAGAGATAGCCAAGTGAAACATTGCAAAGAGCAAAAAATATGATATCTTTAACAAATAAATTTCATAAAATTTCACTGTTACTGACATTTGAACAGGTTTTTAGTCCATCTTTACAAAAGCTGAATACGAAAATTACAAAATAGTTTCTCTTCTCTTCGGAGACATAATGAAGATTTACTGCGGAATTACTCACATTTCTTCTAAAATATTACAATGTCTGTCGCGTGTGGTTGGCTGTCCCTTTTGAGTTAATATTATGACCTAAATATTATCAACTATTCAGAGACAGAAAGATAGATAGATGGATAGACAGATAATTGCACAGTTGTGTGTGCATGTTGGATTTGTCATTTCGTATCATTTATCATTAGAAATAATGCGTTTATCCACAGCAGAGTGTGAAGCCGACCATACAAGCGTATTGGTTCAATCCGGAGGGACATTTTGATGCAGCCTTTATAACAAAATCACCATAATGTTTACTCTCAAGGTGAAAACAAGAAAAAAGACAAGCAAATCCCCTACCGTGAATCTAACACTCAGTGGTATGTTGCAGTAAATATTATTAGAACAGAAATTTCATTTGTTGATGTGGGTTTTCATGAAACCCCTTTGAAAATTCTGTCAAAGATTTCGTGACAAAACCTTTCAAAAAATTCGAAATCGTCGCGTCGCCATTTGGATTAACAAAAAAAGTATGTGCGGGAAGCGAGCGAACGCATAATCATATTTAGTTTTATTTCACTTTATTTATTCTGAATGGATTTTTTAAATTTATTTATTTTAAATGTATATTTTATTTTATTTTTGCTAATTTTAATGGATTATTTTATTTATTTTGAATGTAAATTTATATTATATTTGCTAATTTTAATGAAATTATTTCACTTTATTCATTTTCAATGTAATTTTATTGTATATTTTTATGTACTTATTTATTTTAAATAAAGTTTATATTTTATATCTGCTAAATTTAATGATTTTTATTTGTTAATTTTAATTGAAACTGCAGTTTTAAAGTTTTAATGTTTATTTAAAAGGATTTTATTTTGTTTGCTAATTTAATGTATTTCTTTTACTTTATTCATTTCAATAGACTTTTATTGATTTTTTTAAAAATTGAAGGTATTTTTCATATATTTTAAATGGATTTTTTATTTTATGTCTGCTAACTTTAATGGGTTATTTTATTCGTTTATTTTCAATTAATTAATTCAATTTTTATTGATTTTTTAAAATTTAATTTAATTATTATGAATACATTTTTATTTTATTTTTATCTGAAATGAATTTTTGCATTTATCTATTTTTAATGTTTTTATTTATTTTGAATGGATTTTTTATTTTCCTTTTTAAATTTTAACCGAGTTTTTATTTATTTTTTAATTTGTATGCATTTTTATTATTTACTTATTTCGAATGAACTTTTTATTTTATTTTATTTATTGATTTAATTGCAGAATCCGAGAACTTTTATAGTTCTTCCTTTTTGAATTTTGTAATGAACCCTAATTCTTAAGCTAATGATTGAGTGAGCTTCTTACAAATTCTATGACTGTAAAAAAAAAAATCTCGAAAAGTTCTATATGTGATGTCTGTTCTCCTATATGATAGTAAATATGGATAATTTCCTCAAAGATGAAGGAGAAACTAGAAGCAACAGAAATGTGGTTCTATAGAAGGAGGCTGGGGATACGATCAGACAAACATATGACCAACGACGAGGTTTTGGAAAGGATGCAAACGAAAAGAAAACTTATATTCAACATCAGGAAGAGACAGCTGATGTTTCAGGAACATTCAATGAGAAAGGAATGCTTGGAGAATCTGATACTCCCAGAGCAGATAGAGGCAGATAAAGACAGATTGAACATACTTCATGGGCTTAAAGAAATGACTGGCAGAGCAGGGATTGGGAGAAATAACAGTACAACATATATTAAGAGCAATAAGGAACAGGAAGAGGTGGAGAACCACGATCGCCTATGTTATGAAGGGACACGGCACATAAAAGACGAAGAATTTTATCAAAATATTGCAATAATAATCATAGGTATGAACGCAAGTTATTATTTCAAAAAGCAAGAAGGTATAAATAAAAATATACAAAATTGACAAGTTTTCCTTTCGCTGAAGCAGACGCTAAACTGATGATAGCATTATCGCACCCTCTATCTTTTCTCTGTCTGTCTGTCTGTCTGTCTGTTTGTCTGTCTCTCTCTCTCTCTCTCTCTCTCTCTCTCTCTTCCCCTTTCTTTTTTTTCTTTGTGTGTTTATGTTCATTATGTGTGTTTATGTGTATTCTCACTTTTTTTCATTAAAACCAAACAGCGTCTCTGATGTTATATATCCATACTTTTACTACACCCTAAGACTTCCGGTTACCTTACAACCTTCCAGTCCCTAATATTTATATATACTTCAGTCAGTCAGTTAAGTGCAATACGTGATACACGCTTGGGCGATCATGTCTCGAAAGAGACATGACTGACTGGGCAGAAGATTATCCCGCAGTAGGTTGCCATTGCTTTCTGCGGTAGACTGGTTGCCGACCAAGGCTATAGAACCCAGTCTGTCCTGCTATTTAACCCATAACTGGAAGGAAGAGACGGATTAATACCTTTCCCAAGGGTATTTGCGCGTAAGTGAATACAATGGATTCAACTAGAATTCGAACTCGGCTCCCCGGTTTCTCGTTCCGAAACAACGCACATCCTATATATACTTAGTAGTCCTTAATAAAATGTTAAACTGACAACACGTGTCTATTGCCTGTTCTGCATGTATTATTTTGGTTTCAGCACACTCGGTCTATCAAGTCCGATGTACAACATCTGACATACCATTTACTTCTGTTTTTCCTAACAATGAAATCGAAATGGTCCATTAATTATCTGAGTTTTTTATCTATTTATTTTTTATTTTTTATTTGTGCCATTTACTCATTTATTTTTAATAGGTTCATTTATTAATTTTGACACCTTTTATCCTATAATTAATCTAATGTATTTATTTGTTTTACATATTTATTATTTTTTATTTTATTCATTTATTATTTGTTTAGTTTACTATTTATTAATTATTTATTTATCTGATTCTATTTAAGTATTATTTATATTATTTACTAATTTATTTGTGCTATTCATTTATTTTTATATGTTTATTTATTAATTTGACAGGTTTCATTTTATAATTTTACTAGCAGTTTAGCCCGGTTTCACTCAGGTAGTTTAAAGAATAATAATAATAATAATAAATATGATGAATTTACATAGCAAATACTTACACAACGTCCACTCTCGTCACTTTTATATATAGAGATTAGCCCGGTTTCACTACGGTAGTTTAAAGAATAATGAAAAAAAAAACATACTTACACAACGACCACCCTCGTCACTTTTATAAATATAGATAATATAAAGTGTGGTCAGGAATTCTATATTATAATCAATTCATTAATCTGATCCCTAACTTTGTGGGGTGATAAGATATATTTTTCTACCCCTAATTTTGGCTTTCTGAAAAAATTCAAGGTGTCGTTAGCGTTCTAAAAAAATTTTGATCTACATCTGAGCGCCATTCCTGTCGAGCTAGATCGCAAAATACAGACGCTAAGTCGAATCTATCAAACAAACAAACAAACACTTACACAACGTCCACTCACTTTTATAGATATAGATAATAAGTACAGATTAAAAATATTTCTAATTCCTTCAATGATGGCGCTAGGAGTCTGGATCGTTCCAAGAATTATTCAGATGTACAATTTATATCAAATACCAAACGCTATTTTTAGTAGATACCCGTATTTGAGCAGGCGCACCATTTATTTTTTCTATTTTAAACAAGATGTTCTCCTAATGCAGTGTCCCCCATGGCTCCATCCTTGGTCTTTCTTTGTTTTCAATTCTCCTTAACGAAATTCCAAATGGCATTAGCTCTCAACTTGGTATCTATGCTGATGACATATTCATTTGCTCCTTTGATACTACACTCTTGTGCAAATTAATTGACACAAAAACGAATAATGTCTTCCTAGGATTTTTCCCACTTTTCTTCATCACGTATAGGTTATCTCTTGGTATTTTCTTTTTTTCTTCCGACCGCATTTTCCATTACGTTTTCGACTAATGGATCCAGTTTGTTTCTTTGCCTTGATGACACGACTGACAGTTGAAAGGCTGACACCAACAGTATCTGTGATCTATCTGCAAGGCTTGCCAGTGTGTTTGAGCAGCTTTAAAATTTTCGTACGATTCCTTGGAGTAACGTTCATCGCAGACAATGACCGTAGGACAACTACTCGACAGTCGAGCCAATAGTGTCTGGGCGGAATAAAAATCTGATGCAATCTCGGATGACGGAATATTTTTCAAGGCCCCAACAATTTCATCAAACACTCCGAAAATAGATTCATATTACTGCATACCACTGCAAGTAACCTAATCTGAGGAAAAAATAGAAATCATTTACACTCTGTGACTTCAGTGGCTCTAAAGCTGACCGTATAGTGAAAGAAATTAAACTAAAGCAGTTGTTTCAATTAATTTGCACGGTCCGATTATGTAAAATTAGAGGATGATGTCAAAAACGATCTTCAGTTTTTTTGGGTTTTTTTTGTAACTGGAGTAAAGAATGGCTTGTTAATTTTAACGCCCCAAAAGTAAACTTCTCTCCTTAAATCCTCAGGAGATCCATTTTTGCCTCCCATCACCATGGCTGATGATAACCTCCGAGAACTGAAGTCATAAGCGCAACCATCTTTGCGGCTGGTACACTAGCACAAACACAAAAGAATTGTTGCATGTCTGAAGTGTCGGCTTTTTACAAAACATTCTTCCTTCATTTTTACTCATTTTCAGGCGAACCAAAAAAAACGACTTAGGAAACATGATGTGAATAAGAGCAAGAATGAATATAATATGGATGGCTAGAAAAGCAAACGTATACGTTGAAGTGTGAAGAAAAACAAAGAAAGAATTTGGTATTAGACCCTGGCACTAACTAGGTAACAAATATGAATTCTTTTAGTTTTCTCCAGTCGTGCTGAACGGGTCTACTCTCGATGAGACTTCTTGCCCGAAATGTCTATTGGAACTCAAGACTTCAAGACGTCAAAAACAATCTTCAGTTTTTTTTGCAACTGGAGCAAAGAATGACTTGTTAATTTTAACGCCCCAGAGGTAAACTTCTCTTCTTAAATCCTCAGAGGGACCCATTTTTGCATCCCAGCACCATGGTGACTTTTTCCGCCTTCTCAGAGTAACATCTTCTACTGACATGAAGTGGAAAAACTATATTGAATCCATTGTTAGATTTGCTGCTAAGAAACATCACTTTGTCCTGTTAGAACAACCCCCAGAGAAATTATTCTCTCTCTACATATCCATTCGGCCATTCTTCGAATAGTTCTGCCACATATGGCCCAGCGCTTCTGATATATATTTAGAGATTCTTGATAAAATAAAGAAAACAGTCCCTTATGTCCCACTGATTTTGCTTCGTTGATTGGGGTAAATTCAATTAAAAAGGTTCTATTATTTTCAAAATGCATTGATGCAATCAGTAAATTAAATCATATTTCTATTTAATTACCGTTTAAATTATGTCAGAGATCAATCACAGTATAAAAGAAGTTAAATTTATATGACTAATCTCGATATTATAAAAAAATGACCAATCTGAATACAATAAAAAAAAATGACCAATCTCAGTATTATAAAAGAAACTGACCATTCTCGATACTATGTAAAAACTGACCAATCTCAATATTATAAAAAAACTGATCAATCTCAATATTATAAACACTGATGAATCTAAATATTATAAAACAATGACTAATCTTGAAATTATAAGTCTGATTAATCTTAATACTATAAAAATCTCACCAATCTCAATATTATAACAATCTGACCAATAAATCTCAATATTATAAAAATCTGACCAATCTTAATATTATAAAAACAATGACTAATCTTGAAATTATAAAAATCTGATTAATCTCAATATTATAAAAATCTGACCAATCTCAATATTATAAAAACTGACCAATCTCAATATTATAAAAACTGATCAATCTCAATATTATAAAAAAAACTGACCAATCTCAATATTATAAAAAAACTGACCAATCTCAATATTATAAAAAAAAACTGACCAATCTCAATATTATAAAAACAACTGACCAATCTCAATACTTTAAAAAACAATCGAAGAATTCGAAGGAAACAATCACTCAGAAGAAAGAAGTTATGAAATTTTCTTGCAGCTAAAAACAAAATTAAAACTTAAGTTGGCGGCAAGGTTCTGTCATTTTACAGTTGAAATAGCTGAATGTAACGATAGGATGCGCTTTATGGTGCAGTGGATATTGGCTCGGAACAAGAAATCGGAGAGCCGAGTTCGAATACCAGTTGAATTCTTTCCATTCACTTACGCGCAAATATCCTTGGGAAAGGTATCAATTCGCCTCTTCTCCCTCCAGTTGTGGGTTAAATAGGCTTCGCACACCCGCATTGTCAGGCATGGCGAGTGCGGCACACCCCCTAAAATGACGGAGACGAAACAGTAGAAATCATCCAGGAAGAGGTTCCTCAAACGAAAATGAAAGAAAAAAACCCGGATTCAGATTCAGATTCAGAGCCATAAGTTTTATGCTAGTAGAGCAGAAATTCTCCTATCATTAGCTATCGGTTAAATGGTAGGGTTGACTAAAGCCTCTTGACTTGAGGTAATCAGTCTATAAAAGGATTTCACTCTAAACACATCACTAAAACCATAGCTTCAATACATGATGTAACTCGAGAATCCATAAATTTTGGAGAACTCCTGACGAAAATATTACATTATTCTTAGTAATTCCTTGTCCTCCTGCAACTACTGGGATAATGTTAGTGTTCATATTCCCAAAATCTTTAATTTCGGTTTCTATATCCTTATATTTTCTCATTGCATAAATGTTTTTTGGGTTTTTTTTTATCAGACGATATGGTCTATCAATACGATATCGTTTATCTTTTTGCAGTAGATGTAACCGTAAGTTCTATGCTAACAGACTCTTCTATCGCATTTCTTTATCGTGTAACTCTTCGACATTATTGCTACTCAGTCAAATTTGATCTTCAAAAATTTTAATGTAATGTCAATCGTTATCTTCTCTCGTCTTTGTCATTCTTTTTTATTGTCCTTTCTCCATAATAGCAGTTTTTTTAACACTCACTAACCCCTTTGCGTTCCAGTGGCTTTATTCCCTTGATATGTGGAAAATAATTTTAAAAAAAGATATTTAATACTGCAATAATTGAAGTTGTCTTCACTGCGGATTTATATTCTGTGTAAATATTCTCTTAGACCGGTGGCTATTCAATCTTATTAAAACTGAAATTCGTAAATGTTAGAGGCACCTATTTCGAGATAAAAAGCATAAATTACCCTCATGTTCTGCAGATATGTGAACATTCGGCAATGTAAGTTCAAATCCCAGCCCAGTCTGCTGGGTTTAGTATCGCTTGTCAACACGAAAGGCATGAATCTATGCATCCTCAGTTCTATGTAAATTGGTCATCCCAGCCTTAGCTGGCCACCAGTCTTAAAGAATAACTATACAGAATAAAAAGCCGTGGTTAATATAAAGGGATATATTAATTAAAAGGGTATATTATACATGTCTGATGAAAGCTGTTTTATTCTTTTCGGCTAGTCTGCTTTCTTACAGCAAGATGTATACATTTTAGTTACGAAGAAATACTCTTAGATTTATATGTGTTGTGGATTCCGGATGAGGAACCGCACAAAATAATGAACAACAAAAACATGGAGATAGAAAAGTAGGTTATATTGAACGTAATATACAAACTTGAAACGCAGGTTAGTAAATCTAGGAATACTATTAGTAAGAAAATAAATATATACAAGTCTTGAAGTGACGTCGTTGGAAATAGTATATCCGTGTATATTATTCTAGCTGAGTGGAGCTCAGAGCGAGTATAGTCTCTGGGTAACTTCGGTATCTGTCGGAACTCTTCGATAACTGTAACGGATCTCTACGATTACTCTCCACTGCAAACTGCCACTGCAACTTCAACTATGGCAGGATTATACGTACCCTCAGTCGAGTCAATTATCATATAACAAAGGGGGAGATCCCACAACAATATGTATCCTAACTTTAAAAAAAAAAAAAAAAAAAATTATTTTAGAGCAGTCTTAACCCATTTTAAGTTATTATTTTGTTTATTTTTGACCTAATTTCAAGTACAGTAGCATAAAATAGGATTACAAACACACTGAAACATTCAAGAATCTTTTATTTAAAGAAAAAAAAAGCTTGCTTTTCCCAGACAGTGCAGAGCATGTTCAAGACAATGCCTTGACATTACATCATATTAGCAGAATCAAACGCGTTATGTTCAGGGCTTGTTTTTCTCCAAGTGACATAGAGCATGTTTTCAATTTGCTTTGCCTATGCATTAACCCAGTGTCCTTATTTGAGGACAGCAAATTTTATATTGCTATTTATCCTATAAATGTAATTTTTCTTTTTAAGAAATAAGGTAAACATGATATAAATAAACTCTTATTCACACAAGTCTTTCAATAGCAGCATACGGAGATCAAAATACAAGAAAATATTGGTAAGCATCCAAGTAGGTTAATGGAAGTGTATTTTTGTCAAATTCGCTGTGAAAATTTCATGTGTTTTAAATGAAATTTTTGAGCCGTTTTTGTCATAAATTGATGACTCAATATGCCCTCACTACCCATATACAATAATGGTTTTATATAATGATTTATACCCATTATTTTCTTTTTTACAGGTTTTTTTTTTTTTTGTGGGTTAAAATGGGTTAAAATGGGTTAAAGGGGACATTTGGTAGGATTAAAATAGTTTAATATATATATATATATATATATATATATATATATATATATTTATTTCAAACGATATTTCTTTAACTATTCAACATACATACTTAAATTATATGTATCCTAAACTGTATTTAATTAATATTATTTGATATCAGAAATAAGAGATTTAAAAAATAAAATAAAAACAGTAGTATAAAAAAATCTACTATTTAACTGCGTTTTTAGTTTATATATTTATAAAAGTTGGCTGCCCGAATCTTGCACAATACCTAGAGAGGTCACTAGTTTTTTTATACAGCAACTATACTGAACAGATCCTAGTTAGAGTTAATAAATAATAGATAGATAGATAGATAGATAGATAGATACGAACAAACTGAGATAGATAGATAGATAGATAGATAGATAGATAGATAGATACGAACAAACTGAGATAGATAGATAGATAGATAGATAGATAGAGAGATAGATAGATAGATAGATAGATAGATAGATAGATAGATAGATAGATACGAACAAACTGAGATAGATAGATAGATAGATACGAACAAACTGAGATAGATAGATAGATAGATAGATACGAACAAACTGAGATAGATAGATAGATAGATAGATAGATAGATAGATAGACAGATAGATAGATAGATAGATAGATAGATACGAACAAACTGAGATAGATAGATAGATAGATAGATACGAACAAACTGAGATAGATAGATAGATAGATAGATACGAACAAACTGAGATAGATAGATAGATAGATAGATAGATAGATAGATAGATAGATACGAATAAACTGAAGAAATTGAGATAGATAGATAGATAGATAGATAGATAGATAGATAGATAAGCAATTCAAAATGAAGAATACGGTCAGTCTTCAAGGAATTGTCAGCCAAGAGGCAGTTACAGAAATTCATAAATGAAAAAAAAAAAAAAAGACAATGAATACACACGACAAACGTCAACATCAAAGCTGGCACTGAGTTGGCGACATGAATATTTCGGGAACACTGGGGGCGAAACTGATCACGCTGTATACCCGTCCTTACCCACAGCCCAACAGGTGACATTCATCATTCTTACAAAAGGTTTCGTCAATAATTAGTTACGCTCCGCAGGGAAAAGCTTGGTATTAAAGGCGAGGCTATACCTGCCCAATGGTTCAGGCGCAAAACGTACAAAAGCAGGAGAATGATTAGGAAATGATGGAGTTGAGAAAGGAGGGGAGAGTAATATCTTGCAGTGTCGGAACCTTTGTGAGTTCTTCTGACTTGTTAAAAATAGGTATTATCATCATTATTATTGTTAGTAGTAGCAGTAGTAGTAGTAATACTGGTAGTAGTATGAGGAGGGTGCTGAAAATGTATATGTTTGATTCACTTCTCAGAACTGGTACGACTTGCAACCATATCACGTTGAAACACCAGTTCTGGTACGATCATCGAAGTTAAGCAACGTCGAGCCTGCTCAGTAATTAGATGGATGTCCGCTTGGAAATACCAGGTACTGTCAGTTTGAATAGGTGGTGCAATGAATAACAACTCGGAATTGGCTAACCTGAGAGCCGAGTTCCAACGCCAGTCGGGTTCGTTTTATTCACCTATGCGCAAATACCCTTGGAAACGTATAAATGCATCTCTTCTCTCCGAAGCTATGCGTTAATTAGTAAGATATTTTTCAGTAAATCATGCTTACAGATTTTTCTTGGGTGGGGGGGGTTAAAAACATACTAACAGTTTTTTTTTTTTTTGTTGTTGTTGTTGCTTTTAAATAACCCGCAAAAAGTTGACAGGGCGTTAGAATCAAACAACTGATAATCAGAATTAGTATTTCAATAACCAAATATCAGAATGGTTCGGTGAAATGGGTCTCATCATTATTATTATTATTATGTCATTTTTCATCATATTCCGATTTCTGCATTGGTCTCACTACCAACCAAGTCTGCGGGGAGACCTAAGGCAGGTAGTGGCGTGTTGTTATGGCTCCATTTCATGTTTTTCTATCTTCCCTATCATCCCCAGCATTACATAGATAAAGTTTTCCTTAGTGTGTGGGCTGTACTTAATAAGACAATTTTTTGTATATCTCTTAAGCTGGGGTTTCCAGGGATTCTTTCAATGTGTTGTTTTGTTCCATTTTTTATCATTCCAAGTGCACCTACTATCACTGGCACAACTCTTGTTATTATTATTATTATTATTATTATTATTATTATTATTCTATTATAATTCTGTCTTCCTTAGTTCCTTAGAGTGTACACTAGGCTCTGCCAATACCTCATAAATAATGGTCTATTCTGTTTTGATCACGTGGAAAGAGGAAAAAACCTTGTTTCGTTGAGAAAATAAAAGAAAGAAATAAAGAAATGAATGAATGAATTAATGAATGAATGAATGGAGGATAGAAGTGGGGATAGAGAAACAGATTAAGATGATAACAACAGATACCACACTTTGATCCTAGTCAAAAAGCCGAGAATCGATGGTGACTGTTGTTTTTGCGTTTGCTTTATGTAGCACGAGTTGTTCCCGAGTCTCAATCTTAGACTATAAATTTTTGTTTCTTTGTCTGTTTTTTTCAAAAGATACTAAAGAATGACGTGTCAGGCAATCATATATATATATATATATATATATATATATATATATATGAGAGAGAGAGAGAGAGAGAGAGAGAGAGAGAGAAAGAAAGAATTGTAAAATCGGCCATAGTACGGAGAAAAATCTATGCAATATTTTAGAATAACCTATGAGTATGACTTTTTGTTACAATTTTAGGGCTACCAACAATTTGATTCACTCATTTTGCTTTTATTTTATTTCCTATAGCCTCAATAACAAAAGGTAAAGTTGTTTTCAAATGCTACATTCAACTAATTTTTGTATAATATATAGAGCCCGTCTGATTTTATTATGTCAATCACATAAACTTCAATCTACATATCAAATTCTGTGACTTCTGTTATTCCGTCCCTAAATTTTACAGAACTCCTGACGAAAATATTACATTATTCTTAGTAATTCCTTGTCCTCCTACTACTACTGGGATAATGTTAGTGTTCATATTCCCAAAATCTTTAATTTCTGTTTCTATATCCTTATATTTTCTCATTGCATAAATGTTTTTTTTTTCGTTTTTTTTTTATCAGACGGTATGGTCTATCAATACGATATCGTTTATCTTTTTGCAGTAGATGTAACCGCAAGTTCTATGCTAACAGTCTTTTCTATCGCATTTCTTTATCGTGAAACTCTTCGACATTATTGCTACTCAGTCAAATTCGATCTTCAAAAATTTTAATGTAATGTCAATCGTTATCTTCTCTCGTCTTTGTCATTCTTTTTTATTGTCTTTTCTCCATAATAGCAGTTTTAAAAAAAAACTCTAAAACCTCTAATATAGCCATATATTGACCAATCAACACCATATTTTTGGGGGCAGTGCAAACAGGTAAGAGGATACAAAGTCTCTTCTTCTACGTACCTTGTTCTTTCAGGACGTAGGCGATCATGGCCTTTTGCGTCTCCCTATTCCTGGTGGCTCTTAGCATGCTTTCTTCTGTAACATCTCCCGACCCCCGTTCTGTCATCCACCTGCCCAGGCGCTTCAAATATGCTACCCGCTTCTTTCCCTCTATCTGGCCTGTTAGTATCAGGTTCTCCAAGCCCTCCTTCCTCATTGCATGTCCCAGGAACTTTAGTTGTCTTTTCCTGATGCTCAGTATTAATTTCCTTTTCGTTTTCATTCTTTCCAAAACCTCATCACTGCTCACATGCTCCGTCCATGATATCCACAGCATCCTTCTGTAGAACCACATTTTCGCTGCTTCAAGTTTTTCTTTCATATTTAATGATATTGTTCAGCATTCACTGCCATACTGAAGAACTGACATCGCATAGCAATCCAGTACTCTTTTCTTTGTTTCTAGTGAAAGTTTCCTGTGTCTTAATACTTTACTCAGCTTCTGGAACGCATCTTTTGCCATGCCAATTCTCCTTCGGATCTCTGTGTCGCACTTTCCGTCTTCTGTTAGAAAACTTCCCAGGTATTAAAATTTTTGTACCTGCTTAATACCCCACCTGTATTTGGCATTTTGGGTCGTCCTTTTTGCTGATGACCACGCATTCGGTTTTCTTGTAGTTTATTTGTAGTCCTCGTTTTGTTACTCTCTTCAGCTGCATTCTGTAAAAGCTCTTGTAGTTTCCTTTCCGTGTCTGTACCATCTGCGTACCTTATGTTGTTCAAGTTGTGGCCTCCGATTACAAATCCTGGCATAACATCTAGGGTCCCCAGAATAGTCTCGCTGTACAAGTTGAATAGATCCGGTGAAAAGATGAATCCTTTTCTTACGTCCCTTTCTATCTTTGTATAACCGCTGAATGGGTACAAAGTAGGGTGGGTTTTACTAAAGTGCGTAGCTAAGGACAATAAATTTTCATTCACTTTTGGAAAAAATAAAATTTTCATTCGCGTTGGAAAAATTAAAAATTTTATTATTTAACATACGAAATACACATCCTATTTTAAAAACAATTCAATGATTAAAATAACAAATACTTATTTAATAAAAATGCAATATTGTTTTTTTGCATATCTTTTCTTTAAGTTTTAGATGCAAGAATTTAGTTTTCAGTTCGCCCAGCGTTTGCAAGAACTTAACAAATCACAAAGAGAAGCACTCCAAACCGTTGGAATTTAGCCCTAAAGAGAAATATTTACGCATGACCAATTGTATGTTGTTTGCTCAAGAGTAAGAAATCATAAGATTTTGTTCTTCTCTGTTAAAAAGAAAACAGAAATTTAAAAAAATATTGATTACTATGAAGTTTTTTAAATTAAATTAAAATAAAGAAATTGTCAAAACCGCAAAGTAGCAGTTAAAACAGATCTAAAATAAAATAGATGTGTAAAAAGGTGAAAAGAGTAAAAAATAAAATCAGAAAATTTCTAAAATATGCAAGTATCACTGATATAAGCGGTTTCAAATTTGACATTTTTAATAACAACAGCGTCCATGAAGTCCAATGGAAGTAAGGATTGATTTGAAAACACTATCAATTTTTTATAAACAAGACACTCTTCTAAGTAGAAAAACAATCAATATTTAGAAATTTTGATTCATTATTTCCTCCCAGAATATGAATATTTTTAGCACTCTATTTAAGTAGTTAACATTTTATATACATCATTAGAATATACAAGCATTATATATATATATATATATATATATATATATATATATATATTTCTGGAAATAGGAGACATGTAAAATAAAAAGATGATTAATGGGGAAGAAAAAATGCAAGGAAAATTAGAGTGCAAAAAACATTCAAACCTAGTGAGCAGTCCCTCTGTTTGCAGACGGAAGGCTTACGGAATTTGATGTATAGAAGACTCTAGAACCTTTTTTTATTTTTTTTAATCATATCACCCCAAGCAAGGCGATAACGCCACTGATGCGCAGGGGGCTACGTAAGGGTAAAAAGAATGGAAAAGAGAAAGCCGGAAACCACATCCTAAACAGGAAACAAGGGATGGGCCTCTTCACCTGTTCAACAGACGTGGGTGGAGTGTGAACCGGGCGATAGTTTAGTCTATCTACTGCAATTGAAAAAAAAATAAAAGAAGAGAGTGAAAAGATTGGAAAAGAGAAAACCGGAAACCGCATCCTAAACAGGAAACAAGGGATGAGTCTCTTCACCTGTTCAATAGATGTGGGTGGAGTTTTAAATTATATAATGATTGGGACCTTGATAAAATAGAGAAACAGTCCACACTCAATCCAAAAACACAATTCCTGCTATTTATAACATGTTGTGCAATGGACGACCCGGATGTATTAACTAGTTGGCCCCTGCTAGCAGCCTGATTCAATATTCTAGAAGATAAATGTTGTTTTATTCTAAAATACAATCACTGAAACGTACTTCTTATGTAGTCGTGTCCACAACTACATTCCATTTGTAAATTACAGTATTAACTTGATGAGTGGGGAAGGACATCCTTATGAATGGAAAAAAGAACTGGTCGAGTTTTTTAGAAAGTGTCATCTTAATAAAATTCCTTTTCACCGGATATGTATGTATATATATATACAATATATAATACTACATTTAAATCCAAAAGTCACCCTTAAAATTTGGGGCTAGTCTTATATTATAATACTAAAAAAGCTTAAAGTCTGAGTGATGTTTATTGGTAATCTAACCTCGGCCATGGTACAATAATATAAGTATATGAAAACATTTACGATATCAAATAAACAGAGAACAGAAGTAATCAACCATTTCGGACTTATATATTATTGGCATATAACTTCATTGTTTATTCAAAGAGGCTTACGGCCATATCACGTTGAATACACTGGTTTTCGCTCGATCACCGAAGTTAAACAACGTTGAGCCTGGTCAGTACTTAGATGGGCGACCGCTTGGGAATACCAGGTGCTGTAAGCTTTTAGTGACGGATGTGCGTTGTGGTGCAGTAGATATCGGCTCGTAAAGAGAAATCAGTGAACCGAGTTCGAATTCCAGTTAAATACCCTGCATTCATTTAAGCACTGGTACCCTTGGGAAAGATATTAGTCTCTCCCTTCCCTCCAGTTATGGGTTAAATAACAAGGGTAGGACTTGGGGACTCTGCCCTTCAAAACAAATACCAATGAATCTTGATACTCGAAAAGAAAAAAGTATAACTAGACACAAAAACTTATATAAAAAACAACAATAAATTGTTGAAAGAAAAAGGTATTACATGCAATAAATAAATAAAATTTAGTTGGCAATAAATGACCAGCCGAGGTTGATCTAAACTTATTTATAATTGGAACTTTGTGTGTGTGTGTTACCTATAGACACCGAAACGGCTGAACCGATTTTCTTGAAAATTTACACAGTTGTACTATAAGCGCCTGAGAGTGTTTTTGGCTAGGTTTTGTGTCGAGGTACCCCGATAAATATCGAAAATCGATGATCGAAAAAATCGGATTATAGAAGAAGTGGTCCGATTTATATCAAATTTGATACACTCATAGACGGACATAAGAAACGATATTCAGAAGTTTCAAGGTTGCAGTTCTTACAATAATGCAGAAAATCGATAATATATATATATATATATATATATATATATATATATATATAAGGCAAGATGTTTCTGTGTGTGTGTCTGTTTATCTGTCTGTATTTCCTTTATACAAATCCACAATTTTTATCCGATTCTCACCAAACTTCACACAAATATTTTTTGGGGCTGAGTCTGAGCTCCAGGACCATAGATTAGTTTTAAAGCTTTCATTACACCCGAGCAACGCCTGTCTATACTGCTAGTATGCCATAAAAACAAAACAACTAACCAACCTATTCGAAGAATAATTTCATATCTATGAAATCAAGTTGTATCCAAGCAAACTCAGCTGAAAAAATCTAAACATCGAATTATGAATGTGTTCACAGCAGCGTTTATCTTTAAAGTGTATGAAAACGGGATGACCGAAGTTATAATGCCGATAAAACTAATATTACTTAAAGCCTCGGAAATCTAATAAACGCATTTTTTTTTTTGTTTATTTGTTTTCCACAATATATGTTGAAACATGAGTAATGGAAAGGATCTAACAAATGCTGAAAAGCATAAAATAAAAATTATTGAGATTCGGAATGTCTGCAGAGATTATTGACAGATAAAAAGAACTGATGAAAATGTTACTAAGTTGAAAACTACATGCAAAAGAAAAAACTTTAATAAATTGCCTCCTCGAGGGGAACGTAAACTAATACAAACACTTTTAACCACTCAGATCTTTTAACAGGCTTGAATTGAAGAAGTCAAGAAGGACAAAAGATGTATTATACTTCGTAAATTGGAAGATATCTAGAAATCTTCTAAACAAATTCCTCTTAATAGAGAATACATATTTAAAATTGAACCAAGAAATATATGAAAATAAACTTTTCTAAATAAATCTTCACAGGAAAATTTCGGATAACACTCGATGAACCAGATGGATGATTCAAAAAGTTGGATTTTATCCGGTGCAGATGTGCTTGTGGCTAAAAGAAGACAGCAAAGAGGCGCCAGTATATGTGCCGAAACTGTCGACCAAACCATTATTGAACCGTGCAAGGTCGATGAAGTTGTTCGCCATTGCGATTTAATAGACAAGAATTTTTTTTTACAATATTTACATTATTTGAACTATTGTCCTCATCTTTTATTAGGTTTATAAGTCTCAAAAATTCAGTTGTTCTTGTCCTTAAGAACACATGGCCCAGTGGATAACCCAAAGAGTTGTGAGTTCAGTACGAGGCTACAGCAGTCGTGAACAAGTAACTTACAGGGTTAGAGGGAGATAACTCCTGACTCCCAGAAGAGGCATTAGGCAAGGGATGAAGTTCACATACCCCAGTAATTGTAATAAAGGGTTCGGTTCGAAATTCCTAGCACCTGAAGAGGGCCGCAGCGTACAACGGCCGAAACATCGTACAAATGGCAACAAAGATGAGGACAATAGTTCGAATAATGTAAATACTATAAATACTACCTCATCTCAGAAATAAAGACAAATACTATAGAATTTTTTTGCCTGTTGCTAGAAAAAAAAAACAAATCTACCATCCGCCCGTGTATTGAGTACTGCTGCCATATCTGGTCGGGTGCCCCTGCTGCTCTCCTTGGGCTTCTTGGCAAAATACAAAGGAGGATCTGTATCGTGGTTGATACTGACTTGGCAGACCGGCTGCAGTCTCTCACTCACCAGCGCGATGTGGCTTCCCTGTGCCTCTTCTACAAGTACTTTCATGGCTTCTGCTCCGATGAACTTAGATCACTGGTGCCGCCTAAGCACGAATTTACACGAGATACTAGATTAGCAACTAGGTCCCACCCTTTTACCGTTAAACAGATAAGATGTAACCGTAAATTCTACTCCAACAGCTTCTTTTCTCGCACTTCCCGACTGTAGAATTCCCTTCCACAAGTCTGCTTTTCCGACAGCTACAATCTCCAGGTGTTTAAATGTAGGGTCAATAGACACCTCCTATCACACGAACTCCCAATTATTCTCAGAAAACGCACATCTACCCAACCCTCATTCTCGGTATCCTTACCCGCCTATCACCCACCCTCTGACATTTCCTATATTTAACCATTCTCGGTATCCTTACCCGTCTATCACCCACCCTCTGACATTTCCTATATTTAACCATCCTTTCTCCACTCTATGTAGCCCCCTGCGCAATAGTGGCAGTGGCATGCCTTGCTCGGGGTGAAACGCTTATAAAAAAAAAGCCTCGCAGTTTCAATGCGAAATGCCTATTTATATATTTAACAATGAATTCTTTTCAATATTATAGGTTTACATGAGAGAACATAATGGAATGGCCGCCATCAAGTCCCGATTGAATCCAATTGAAAATCTATGGTTAATTGTGAGGATAAAATTAAAAGGTGTCAAATGTTATGATAACAACAAAGATGAGGACAACAGACGACATGTAAATAATGTAAATAAAATTTAGAAGCGTTTGTTCATCAATCTCTTCAAATTCAAATTCCTTCTCTCTCCCTCTCTATCTCTCTCTCTTACTCTCTCTCTTTCCCTCTCTCTCTCTCTCTATATATATATATATATATATATATTTAGAAAAATTTAGATATTTCATCGCACAATGATGATACAGCAGTTAATCATTTGAGTTTGATGAGCCGCAAGGTCATCATTGTGCGGTGAAATATGTATTACCCATGAAATTGTAGTATATCTAATATTTTTTCTAAATTATATTACTCTGTTAAATTAAATAAATGAATTTAACATTGATTTCTTTTGAGTTCGTCTCTATCGAAATTTACCTGAATAATACTCCAAGTGTTCTACGTTATATATATATATGTGTGTGTGTATATGTGTGTGTTTGTGTGTAACTGGCGTGTGTATACACTGCTTATATACAACACGTTAAAATTTCCCTTCTCTGATTCAATGCACCTATGGGTAACGGAGTAGCGACTCCAACTGATACCAAATCAGTTTACACTTCCGCAGAAAGCAATGCCGACCTACTGCGGAATAATCTTCTGCCCAGTCAGTCATGTCTCTTTCGAGACATGATCGTCCAAGGCGTGTATTACGTATGGCAGTTGACAGACTTCCACTTCTGCGATATAATCGTGACTCTTCAGAAATGAATTGATTCCTTTCAGTGACTGCTTATATACAACACGTTAAAATTTCCCTTTTTTGGTTCTGTACGCTTTCGGCTTAGGGGGTAGCAACTCCGACTGACACCAAATCGTTCGAGTTTCGATCCCGGCCAGAAGCAAGTGTATGTGTCTAGCCACACTGATGAGCTGTGATACATCGAAACAGGCTTGTATGTGGATGACTTATATATATATATATATATATATATATATATATATATATATCTCACAATATATATATATATATATATATATATCCGCACAATAATATATATATATATATATATATATATTATCATTTGTCGGTGCTAGAACACCTTTATCAGTAAAGTGTTTCTTTTTCATATCCACTATCAATTCAACCCCCTTCCTTTAGGTAGTGGGGACCGTTAGAATTATTTTTATTTTTCGAAACGCTCAGGATTCGGATATCTTAGTTTTAGAATCTATACGGCCGAACTCGTCATGAAAGAAAAGAGCTGGCCTACAGAAAGGAAGTGCCGAGTATCTTTCAAAACTGAGCTAACATTAAACAAAGAAGTCATTCCATATCGGACCAATGCCGATGCCAGGAATCTGCTGCCTTTGCTTGTGTTGAAATATTTATTGCTGAGGTTGAAAAATAAATAAAATAAAAACGGGGAAGCAAATGTTGTGCTTTCATATTTCCTTCCGGGAGGGAAGATACCATGATTCACTAAAGTTAGTTCAAATATTTCTTTCTTTCTTTCTTTCTTTCTTTCTTTCTGTCTGTATGTCTGTCTTTCTTTCTTTCTTTGCCTATTCTTCCAATATCTTTCGTTTTTTCTCTTTTTTCTATTCCCTCTTTTTTTATTTTCTTCATTTCTTTACAATTTATTTCCGCTCTTTCCTTCCTTTCTTTCTTTCTTTTTTTTTTTTTTTGCCTATTCTTCCAATATCTTTCGTTTTTTTCTTTTTTCTATTCCCTCTTTTTTTTATTTTCTTTATTTCTTTACAATTTATTTTCTTTCTTTCTTTCTTTCTTTCTTTCTTTCTTAACTCTTCTATACCTGATGACATTTCTTTTTTTACCAAATTACGTCTGTTTACTTTCTTGCTTTCTTTACTTCTTTCCCTATTTTCTTATTTCTTGGTCTCTGTTTTAGTTTTTTCTCTTCTCTTCCCTCTGTTTATTTATTTGTTCTTTTTTTTCTTTCTTTCTTTCTTATTTCCTCTTTTATTTTTATCTCCTCTCTTTCTTTCTTTCTTTCTTTCTTTCTTTCTTAACTGCTCTTTTCTTTTCTCTATGTTTTTTATTCTTTTTTGTCCACGACATATCTCTTTTTTACACTTATCATCGATAACTCCCCTCTCTCTCTTTCTCTTCTTCTACTTCTTCTATATCCCCTCTCTCTTTCTTTCTTTCTTTCTTGCAAATTATTTTTCTTCCTTTACAAATATTTTTTATTTCCGCTGTTTTTTTTTTTTCTCTTACCAATCATTATTTTTCTTTCTATATTTCTCTATTAATTCTTTATTTTACTTTCTTTCCATACATTTCTTACCTGTTCCCTTTCTTTCTTTCTTTCTTTTTTTCTTTCTTTCCGTTTGTGGCTTTCTTTTTTCTTTCTTTCGTTTTCCTCTGCTTTCTCACTTTCTTTTTTCTTATTGCCTCTTTCTTTCTTTTTTCTATCTTTTTCTTTCTTTCTTTCTTTCCGTTTGTCTCTTTCTTTTTTTCTTTCTTTCTTTTTCCTCTGCTTTCTCTCTTTCTTTTTTCTTATTGCCTTTTTCTTTCTTTTCTTTCTTTTTTCTTTCTTTCTTTCTTTCTTTCTTTCTCCTATCATTCAGCATTCATCTTTCTTTCGTTCATTATTTATTTAGTTATTTAGTTATTAATCTTCCATCCATTCTGATATTTTTTCTCCCAATGCCATTTCACTTTCTTTACACTTCTTTTCTATTCACTATCTGTTCTTTCTTGCTTCCTTTCTTTTTGAATTCTTTCTTTCTTTCTTTATCCCGATTTTCTTTATTTCTTTTTTCTCTTTTCCTTTCTTTCTTGCTTCCTTTCTTTTTTAATCGTTCTTCTCTTCTTATCATTTTTCTTTCATTTTTCCTCTGCATTGCACCTTTCTTTCTTTTTGTTTTTAATATCACCGTCATTTTCGTTCTTTCTTTTTTTCTTAGTCTTCTATCTACTGCTTCTTTTTTCCTAATTACATCTTTCCTTCTTTACTCTTATTTTTATTCCCTATCTCTTCTTTTCTTTTTGACTGTTCTTTTCTATCCCCAATAATTTTTATTTATTTCTTTTTTTATCTGCATTTTATCTTTCTTTTTTAATAGTTATTTTTGTTTCTTTCTTTCTTGTTTCGTTCTTAGTCTTCAATCTACTCTAATTTTTGCTCTCCATTCAGTTAAGTGCCATACGGGATACAAGCTTAAGCGATCATGTTTCTCTCGAGACATGATTGACTAGGCAGGAAATTTTCCAAAAGTTGGTTACCATTACTTACTGCGGTAGACTGCCTGCCAATCAAGGCTATGGAACCCAATCTGTCTAGCTACTTAACCCATAGCTGGAGGGAGAAGTGACGGATTAAGACCATTTCTATGGGTATTTGCGCGTAAGTGAATGCAACGAATACAACTTTAATTTCCTCCATTAAAGTTTTCTTTCTTTAGAATTATTTTCGATTCATCTTCTTTCTTTCTTTCTTTTCCTTTCTTTCTTTCTTTCCGTCCTTTGTTTTGAATTTTTTCTTTCTTTATCCCGATTTTCTTTCTTTCTTTCTTTCTTTCTTCTCTTTTCCTTTCTTTCTTTCTTTCTTTCTTTCTTTTGTTTTGAATTCTTTCTTTCTTTATCCCGCTTTTATTTATTTCTTTTTTCTCTTTTCCTTTCTTTCTTTCTTTCTTTCTTTCCGTCCTTTGTTTTGAATTCTTTCTGTCTTTATCCCGATTTTCTCTCTTTCTTTCTTTCTTTAATTCTTTCTTTCTTTCTTTCTTTACACATTTTTATTTCTCTCTCTGCTTTTTTCTTTCTTTTTTTCTTTCTCGTTTTTCTTCTTCTTTTCTATTTAGCTTTTCTCTTTCAAGATTTTTTACATTGCTCCTTTCTTTCTATCTATCTATCTATCTATCTATCTATCTACAAGCAGTATAGCACGGCGTTGCTCGGGTGTAATGAAAGCTTTAAATCTAATCCAGACTCAGCTTAAAGAATATTTGTGTGAAGTTTGGTGAGAATCGGATAAAAATTGTGGATTTGTATAAAGGACATACAGATAGACAAACAGACACACACACACAAACATCTTGCCTTTTATATATATATATATATATATATATATATATATATATATTATCGATTTTCTGCACTATTGTAAGAACTGCAACCTTGAAACTTCTGAATATCGTTTCTTATGTCTTTGTCTATGAGTGTATCAAATTTGATTAAAATCTGACCACTCCTTCTATAACCCGATTTTTTCGATTATCGACTTTCGATATTTATTGGGGGTACCTCGACACAAAACCTAGCTAAGAACACTCGCAGACGCTTATAGTACAACTGTGTAAATTTTCAAGAAAAACGGTTCAGCCATTTCGGAGTCTATAGGTAACGGGGACACACAAACAGACACACACACAGAGACAAAGTTCCATTTTTAAATAAGTTTAGATATATCTATCTATCTATTTATCTATCTATCTATCTATCTATTTATCTATCTATCTATCTTTCTTTCTTTCTTTCCTTCTTTAGACTTATTTTTACAAAAAAAGAACACATTTAAAGAAGCCACCCATTCAAAAAAAAAAAGAAGAAAAAAATACGGAAGTAACATATAATGAAAGAAAAAAGCAAAAAAAATGAAAAAAAAAAAGGATTAAAAAATATTAAAAAAGCAAAAATTCAACTGAAAAAAATATTTAAAAAATAAGATGAAAAGCCAAAGCAGTCAAGAAAATTTAAATTTCAAACAAATTGGACCCAAAGTTGTCATTGCCGTAAGGCGGAAATTTTACGCCCCGTATGATAGGAGGAGGAAAAGCTACCAGAGGGTTGACAGTCAGGGTCAAATGTTATCGGCACATTCGTCATTGCCCTGGTCGGTACAATTATCAACGTGCCTGCTAGATAACCCTGACACACGCCCGCCATGTTTCTCCGCTTAAAACACACCAAACATGTACTAAGCTCCCACCAAAACATCAGTTATTTAGCGCATTCGAACCAAAGACAGGAAATCATCAATTCAACCCTAAACCAAAGTCTACTTTGTCTGGCGATAAAATTTATCACGGAATTTGTAGGGTGGCAGTAGTAAAACATGTCTTCCAAACTATCGGACTTTGATTGAGTTTCTTCTCCGTAGGTTTTTACTAAGGAGTTTCTTTTACCTGTTTAGTCTTACTGAAAAAGGTGTAGTTAGATTAACTGTGGCAAAGTGCTCCCTTAGTTTACCCATATGCCAGACTAGATTAGCATTAAGGTCCAACCCTTTTACCGTCAAAATAGTTAAATATAAGCGCTACTTCTACTCCATCAGTTTATTTTCTCGCGCCCTCAGTCTGTTGAACTCCCTTCCATATATTTGCTTCCCTCATAAATACAATCTCTAGAAGTTAAAATGCAACGTTATTCATCCCCTAACTACCATCCGCATCCCTAAATTCCATCTTTTCTTATTTTTTCTTTTTTGGCATCCCTTGTACTCTGATGGATGTGCGTTATGGTGCAGTGGATATCGGCTCGGAACGAGAAACCGGGAAGCCGAGTTCGAATTCCAGTTGAATCCATTGTATTCACTTACGCGCAAATACCCTTGGGAAAGGTATTAATCCGTCTCTTCCTTCCAGTTATGGGTTAAATAGCAGGACAGATTGGGTTCTATAGCCTTGGTCGGCAACCAGTCTACCGCAGAAAGCAATGGCAACCTACTGCCGGATAATCTTCTGTCCAGTCAGTCATGTCTCTTTCGAGACATGATCGCCCAAGCGTGCATCACGTATGACACTTAACTAACTGACTGACTGTGCTCTGATATTCTCTCTCTGTAACCCCCTGCGCTGATGGGCGTTGTGGTGGAATGGACATCGGCTCGGAATGACAAATCGGGGAGCCGAGTTCGAATTCCAGTTGAATTTCTTCTATTCACTTACGCGCAAATACCCTTAGGAAAGTTATTAATCCGTCTCTTCCCTCCAGATACGGGTTTAATAATATGATAGATTGGGTTCTATATCCTTGGCTGGCAACCAATCTACCGCAGAAAGCAATGGCAACCTACTGCCGGATAATCTTCTGCCCAGCCAGTCATGTCTCTTTCGAGACATGATCGCCCAAGCGTGTATCACGTATGGCACTTAACTGATTGACTGACTAGCTATGAGTCAAATAACAGGACAAATTGGGTTCTATAGCTTTGGCTGGCAACCAGTCTACCGCAGAAAGCAATGGCAACCTACTGCCGGATAATCTTCTGCCCAGTCAGTCATGTCTCTTTCGAGACATGATCGCCCAAGCGTGTGTCATGTATAGCACTTAACTGAAATACGTTGGAAAAATATTTCATTTCGACAGAGAAGAACCCGCTATGTACAAAAATATAAGAGGAAGAAAAATATTGAAGTTAAAACAAGCAAAGCAGCAGGAGCAGACAAGATCGTAAAAGAAATGCTGTCAGTCTTAGAAGATTTTGGCGTCGACAAGTTCAAAGAATTATAATTACATATATGACAACGATGATAAGGTTACTGGGACCCGAGCGGGATGAACTTAGAGACCTTACAAGTATAATTTCACGAGGAGAAAAACGGAAAATGTGTAATGGCATGTTTACAATATACAACTTATTACAAGCCAAAGAAACCATTCATTATCCAACTTAAACCATTTTTTCTAACCTTTAGATCAGCAGATCTCTTCATGGTAATGTATGCACCTATCTCTTTAACAAGATTATTTTCTATTAAAGCTATAAAAATGTTTTACTGTTGAACTAGCTAAACACAACCACCACTTCCATTCTAACATTTTTTATGGAACTTCCCACCTGTGGAACTCTTTTCTGAATTCTTGCTTCCCTGATAAGTAAAATCTTCTAAGGTTTAAATGCAACGTCAATTGCCAACTTCTGTTTTCTTGAATCCTGTTCCATTTTATTTTCCATTCCTCAATTCTCCCCATTTTCCATGTTTCTCTTCTACATGGTAACTGCTCAGATGAGTTGTTTTTTCTAATATTCCAACTACACAAATTTAAGCTAGATGCAACCACCACTTCTATTCTAACATTTTTTCTGACACTTCCCATCTGTGGAACTCCTTTCTGAGTTTTTGCTTTCCTGATAACTACAATCTTCTAAGTTAAATGCAATGTCAATTGCCATCTTCTGTCTTCTTGAACCATGTTCCTTTTTTGTCCATTCCTCAATCCTCTACATTTTTAATCTTCTAATTCTTTTTCACTTTCAATCCCTGTAACTCCCTTTGTTCTAGTGGCTTTATCACCTTCCTTGGTGTAAAATGATTAAAATAAAAAACAGAATCTACATCATGAGATTCTTGACAAAACCCAAAGACTGGTTTGTAATTTAATCGATCCTGATCAGGCATCTTATCTCCAGTCGCTTTCTCACTGATGTGACATGGCTTCCATCTTTGGCTTCTACATGGCAACTGCTCAGATGAACTGTCTTTCCTGGTGCCCCGACTACATGAATTTAAACGGGTTACTAGATTGGCCTTGTGAAGCAGTGGATATCGGCTCGGAATGAGAAATCGGAGAGCTGAGTTCGAATTCCAGTCGAATTCGTTGTCTTCACTTACGCGCAAGTACGCTTGGGAAAGGTATTAATCAATCTCTTCTCCCTCCTCCTATGGGTTAAATATCAGGTTAGACTGGGTCCTATAGCCTTGGTTAGCAACCAGTTTACCGCAGAAAGTAATGTTAACCTACTGCGTGAAAATGTTCTGCCCAGTCAGTCATGTCTCTTTCGTGACATGATCGCCCAAGCGTGTATCACGTATGGCACGTAAATGAGTTATTAGATTGGTAACTAGGTCTCACCATTTTACTTTTGGACTAGTTAGATGCAAACGCTATTTCTACTCTAACAGTTTTTTCTCGCCCTTTCCACATGTGGAACTCTGTCGCACAAAAAAAAAGAAAGTATTATAAGTTCAATACGTTCACTAGGCAAACCAAATTCACACTTCTCGTTTCGATCTCCAATATGTCGCTCACCGTTACAAACGAAAAACTCAAACCACTTTCAATGAGCATACCATGTTTTACACACTCAACCCAGCCACCACTCAACCAATGAGCGCCCAGAACCAGCCAATAAAAACGGCTACAAGCGACACCACCACGCCTGTCAGCACGAAGTGCTGTCCGATTCACCGTCCGTCCGAAGCTCATCGATTTGCCATCTCTACACTCCCTTGCAAAACATACACGCGGCTCTGGTTGTTTTGGGTCGCCGAGGTAAGTCACTGCTACAAACTCCCTTTTAATTTCGTGTTTCCCTGATAAGTGTAATCTTCAAAAATTTAAATGCAACGTAAATTGTCATCTTGTCTTCTTGAAACCAGCAAACCCTTGTAATCTTGTGACGTTGTCACCTTGCTTGTTCATCCCCATTACGTTGTTCAGACTGTTGTCCTCATTTTTGTTTCCATATTCAAGGATGCATGGCATCGTGGATAAAATTTTTTGTTCGATCCAGTGACTTGATGCAACGGGTTGTGAGTCCAATACCTGGATTCAGCAGTGGTGAACAAAAAACTTAGTCAACTGACTTGAATAGAAATAGCTAAGACATCCGGAAGTGGCATGACTCAAGGAATGAGAACAATCTAAATAAAATGTTCAGTTCAAAATTCCAATCACCTGAAGAAGTTCGGAGCGTACAAAGGCCGAAACGTGGAGGACAACAGTCCAAACAATGTTAATAATGTAAAAATGTGTTTCTACAGATGGATGCTGAGAATACTATGAACTGAACAAGTGAGCGACAACAAAATTTCAAGGAAAATGGAAACCAAAAAATGACACTTGAAAATAGAATGAAATTAAAAACAGTTAAAATATCTTGATTACTTGGAGTTAAGATCATATCACGTTAATACAATA
>JBBBDQ010000982.1:0-15000 GCA_037127315.1 Ascarosepion bandense | reverse complement strand
TAGTTAAACAACAGGACAGAATGGGTTCTATAGCCCTGGCTGGCAACCAGTCAACCGCAGAATTTAGTAGCAACCTACTGCGGGATAATCTTCTGCCCAGTCAGCCATGTCTCTTTCGAGATATAATCGCCCAAGCGTGTGTCACGTATGACACGTAACTGACTGACAGTTTGTTATACGAATCAGAAGGAACGATAAAAGAGAAAAAAAAATGCTGAAAGAAATGCCATTGAAAGAAGGAAACGTGATGAAAAAACTAAAGAAGATAAGGACTGAAATGAAGGAATATCGAAAGAGTGGAAGAATCCTGTTTCAAGCTGAATTGTCGCAATTCAAACATTTCTTCCTTCAAGACCGTTTACTTCGAAGCTGTTTTGAAGGCATTAAAATCGTATTAACCATCATTGTTATCATTCGAAATCTTCTTCTTCTATGTGCCCTGTCCTTTCAGGACATAGGCGATCATGGTTCTCCACGTCATCCACCTAATCCTTCAAATATATTATCCGCTGCCTTCCTCTGTCTCTCTTTCCTTCTATCTAGCCTGTCAGTATCAGGTTCTCCAAACCCTCTATCCTTATTGCATGTCCCAGGAACTTCAGTTATCTCTTCCTGATGCTCACTATTAATTTTCTTTTCATTGCCATTCTTTCCAACACCTCATCGTTGCTCGCATGCTCGGTCCCCGATATCCGCACCATTCTTCCTCGCTTATAACAGACTGGCTGTCTTACATTAAACAGCCTAACATCAGATGTATATTTTCTAAGTACCCCTTAGATGTGGCACAAGGCCGAAAGTATGGGGCACCTAGTGAAGATCGAATTCACTTCCCAGTTTTTAAAAGATTCTAGCAAGACAAGCTTTCTAACCATTACACCACATCGAGGTTTTTCATCCAAACAAAAGTGGCTTACGTCCATATCACGTTGAATACACCGAAGTTAAGCAACGCTGAGCCTGGTCAGTACTTAGATGGGTGACCGATTGGGAATATCAGGTGCTGTAATCGTTTAGTGACGGATGTGCGTTGTGGTGCAGTGAATATCGACTCAGAAAGAGAAATTGGAGAGCCGAGTTCGAATTCCAGTTGAATACCCTGTATTCACTTAAGCACTGGTAGCCTTGGGAAAGGTATTAATACGTCCCTTCCCTCTAGTTATGGGTTAAAAAACAGGGTAGGACTTGGGGACCATGCCTTAAAAAAAACAAATCCCAATGAATCTTGATACTCGAAAAGAAAATCGTATTAATAGACACAAAAATTATATAAATACAACAATAAATTGTTGAAAGGAAAAGGTATTACTAGCAATAAATAAATAAAATTTAGTTGGCAATAAATGATCCACCGATGTTGATATGCCATAAAAACAAAGCAAGCAACCAAACAAAACTGTGTTTGACATGGAACATCAAAATATAAACTTAAATTAACAAGTAACAAAAATGTTTTAAATTTATATTTCTACATATTCAATATTAAACATTTCAAAAATTATCGTCAAGTATTCAAGAATATATATGAGTCGGCCAGTGCGGTCAAAATAAAGAGCAAAATATCTATATCTATATGCCGCCTAAAATGACGGCAGCATATATATTGATGTACCTACTATTGAGTATCTTACATTAAGACATAAGAAAAAAATAATCCAAACGAGAGGATAGAAACACACAATATTAAAGAGGAAACACGTGGCAAAATCTTTCATAACTGGTAGTAAAGTTATAATAACTGAACAGGCGCTGCTACGCTATTGTGTCTGTCAGTGCCTTGTTCTTGTCTCTCTCTCTCTCCATGAGCGTGACAAGAGGAATATATATATATATATATATATATATATATATATATATATATATACACACACACAATTAAATACACAGCGGTCTTAATAATAGAGGATCCAGTCTATTATTATAAAGACCGTTATATATATATATATATATATATATATATATATATATATATATAAACAAAATAAAGAAATTTTTGAAGTTTATATATATATATATATATATATATATTAAAAAAGGATTAATTCAAAGATGTTGAATGGCCATTTCGATATGAAGATACCCACGGGGGATAACACATCACCTCAGCAACAGAAAAATCCTTTCAGAAACTGGAGAAAAATTAGTCTACTTTTCCTTTTTAAATAGATTGCAAAGAAATTAAAAAGGAAATAAAAAGAAAAAGAAAAAGAAAAAGGAAAAAAAAAGGAAAAGAAAAAGAAAACGAAAAAGAAAAAGATAAAATAAAATAAAATAAATAAGAAAAGAAAAAATTGACATCGTCTGGGTTCGCAAAAAAAAAAAAAGAGAATGTAACTAAAAATTAACAGACAGCCGTGTTAAATCGACGTAAGTTTAAGCAACACGGAAAGAAGGTGGTAAGAGAGATAAAGGAAGGAAGGGAGAGAAAAAGAAAAGAAAAGAAAGAAAAAAGTTTTTTAAATATTACAGACGCTGGACAAATTCAAAAACCTAATTTCCCAAAAACGTTGAAGTATTAGAAAAAGGCCTTTACTTAAAAAGGCATAATTATTAATAAAAGGGAATAAAAAGATATAGGATTTAAAATAAAATAATTTTTTTAAAAATTAGGTCATTTGAATTAAACTAAATAAAGACAACACTAGGTAAAAAAAAAAAAAAAAAAAAAAAAATTCGTTACAATTATACGTACCTATAGAAGTACACACATACATACATACATATACACACACAATTCTACGATTAAGAATACATATATACACATACACACATACATTCAATTTCATATTTTCTCTGTAGTATTTTATTACATGGAGCTCTCTTCCTGTATCATTTTTTAATATTAAAATAAAATTTTTAATATTAATTAGGATCGGGGTTTTGGAATTTACCTTCCTGCTTTTTTCCCTTGGATTGAAGTATCTGAATTAAAAAAAAAATATATATATATATATATATATATAAACTTCAAAAATTTCTTTATTTCGTTTATATATATATATATATATATACAAACTTCAAAAATTTCTTACTAATTTTCATGAAAAGTAATGTTTTATTTACAAAAACTAGTAAAAAACATTGCAATGTCCATCGGTAGCCACTACTTTTTCCTATCTTTCTGGTAGCATTTAAATTCTACTTTCGGAAAAATGACCTTTGAGGCTACGTACTTTGACTGATGTTCGGGTGCTTAGCTCGTTACCATTTTTTCCTTCCGCGTAAATACTCGTAAATACTTTTTTTTTTTTACATCTTTATCAGAATGAAAGTTTTTCTCATCTTTATGAATGTATATCATATAATCATATCACCCCAAGCAAGGCGAAAACACCACTGATACGCAGGGGGCTACGTAAGAGTGAAAAGATTGGAAAAGAGAAAAATCGGAAACCACATCCTAAACAGGAAACAAGGGATGAGCCTCTTCTCCTGTTCAATAGACGTGGGTGGAGTGTGAAATATGTTACCATCTGAAACTACAAGTACGCAGTTCTGGGAGTGCAATATATTTGAAAACAGCGATAACTTATATATATATATATATATATATATATATATATATATATAACTATGAATTAAAAGTACATTGCGAGACCGAAATTTCTGTTTCGAGATAGAATCTCGTCATCAGACAATGTTCGATGTTGGTTGTGAAAATGATTTACATTTAAATACAAAATTAAATTTGTGTTTCATTTAAAATTAATTTTATTTGCATTGCAACATGGAAATTTCTGTTTCGAGATTATGCCTCGTCATCAGGCAATGTTCTCTTTACCTGCACACACACACACACAAACATATATATATATATATATATATATATATATACTTCCTCATAGAAATGGCTATCCAATGGATTAAAATATCAAAATCATATATATATATATATAATTAAATTTGTTATGAAATTCAAAATTAAAAATACATTGAAACGCGGAAATCTATATGTTTCAAGATTTCTATCTCGTCATCAGGCAATGCTAGATGCTAGTTGTGAAAATGATTTTCCTTAATTTTCACAACTAACATTGCCTGATGACGAGATAGAAATCTTGAAAGATAGAAATTTCCGTGTCACAATGTATCTTTTATTTTTAATTGTATAACAAATTTAATTATATAATTTTATTAAGCTCGACAATATTTATTGTGCTGAACACTTAAAAAAAAGTAAATTCCAGAGAACTCAAAATCGTAAAACCTTGAATCCTCTTTACGTGAATATATATATATATATATATATATATATATATATATATATATATATATATATATATATTTTAATTCAGATACTTTAATCCAAGCGAAAAAAGTAGGAAGGTAAATTCAAAAAACCCGATCCTAATTAATATTAAAAATTTTATTTTAATATTAAAAAATGATACAGGAAGAGAGCTACATGTATTAAAATATTACAGAGCAAATATAAATTAAAAAAGGATTAATTCAATGATGTTGAAAACCTCTGAGCGTGACAAGATATATATATATATCCCTCTTGTCACGCTCAGAGGTTTTGTTTTTGTTTCTTTTGTAATGATGTAAGATACTCAACAGTAGGTCCATCAATATATACGTTGCCTTTATTTTAGATGGAATATTTATATACATATTTCGTCCTCATTTTTGACGGTACGGACCCACTTACAAGAAATAATGTGAGATAAAAAATCTATTCAAAATGTTTTTTTAAGTTTCTGCTACGAAATGGAAGTCAGCAGATATAAGGTTGCAGAAGCCACATTTTCATTAAGACTTGTCCTTTTAGGTTGACACCGTGGCTGAAGTGGTAAAGGTACACGCTGGCGTAATAAGTGGTTTCTTTTCTAAAAAAAGTAATACAGGTTCTATCCTCGTCGGAAGAGCAAGATTTTATTAAGTAGGTTTTTCAAAATTAGTTCAGATGGTATTAATATCGCTGTTTAATAAAATAAAATACAAGAATAGCAGATCACAGCACCAAAATATTGGTAGCTAATTCTGTCAAACAGAAACAACGGTGAACGGATATTTTAAAACGTGTATAAAAAATATTACTATGATTGAAATAACGTGATTTTTTTTTTTAAATCTTAATAACTTCGGATGGAAAATGCTACATCGAAGTCCGAATATATATTGCATTAGCAAAAGATGCTTTTCAAAATCTAAACAATGTGCTAAGAAACAGGAAAAAAAAAGAAAAGAATGCTGAAGCGGTATATAACCTCACTTAAGTGCCATACGTGATACACGCTTTGGGTGATCATGTCTCGAAAGAGACATGACTGACTGGACGGAAGATTATTCTGAAATAGGTTGTCATTGCTTTCTGCGGTAGACTGGTTACCAGCCAAGGCTATAAAACCCAATCTGTTCTATTATTTAACCCATAACTGGAGGGAAGAGACGGATTAATCTTCTTCTTCTTCTTCTTCTATGTGCCCTGTCACTTCAGGACGTAGGCTATCATGGTTGTCCACGTCTCCCTATCCCTTGTGGTTCTTAGTATGTTTGCTCCTGTTACTCCTGGCAACCCCCGTTCCGTCATCCACATGATCAGGCCCTGCAAATATGTTATCCGCTGCCTTCCTCTGTCTCTCTTTTCTTCTATCTGGCCAGTCAGTATCAGGTTCTCCAAGCTCTCCTTCCTCATTGCGTGTCCCAGGAACTTCAGTTGTCTCTTCCTGATGCTCAGTATTAAGTTCCTTTTTGCTACCATTCTTTCCAACACCTCATAGTTGCTTGCATGTCAGTCCACGATATCCGAACCATCCTTTTGTAGAACCACATTTCCGCTGCTTCAAGTTTTGCCCTCATTTTCGATGATATTGTCCAGCATTCACTGCCGTATTTAACAACTGACATCGCATAGCAATCCAGCATTTTTTCTTTGTTTCTAGTGAAATTTTCCTGTGTGTTAATACTTTACCTTTCCCAAATGTATTTGTGCGTAAGTGAATGCAAGGAACTCAATTGGATTTCGAACTCTTCTCCCCAATTTCTTGTTCTGAGTCGATATCTACTGCACCAAAACGCACATCCATATAACATATATATATATAACATCAGATTTCCTATACCTATGTATATAGATAAATAGGGAGGTAATAAAAATACTAGGATAGATAGTTGATTTTTTAAGCCTAGGTGTGGTACAAGGCCGAAAGCATGGGGTACTTAGTAAGGATCTAACTCACAGGTTCTAGCAAGACAAGCTTGTTAACCATTACACCACGCCAAAATGCCTATACAGGAATACATATATAAATAGATAATGAAAATACTGGAATAAATACATACATACTTACATACATACATTCATATATAGATACATGCATACCTTAGCTCTCTTTCTAGCTGACTGCAGTTACACTGTCATGCATACGGTTTAGTGTCTTCTAAAGAATTCTATTTTCCGAGTGCTACAAGGATGTGCGTTGTGGTACAGTGGATATCGGCTCGGAACGAGAAATCGGGGAGCCGAGTTCAAATGCCAGTTAAATTCATTGCATTCACTTCCGCGCAAATACCCTTGGGAAAGGTATTAATCCGTCTCTTCCTTCCAGTTACGGTTTAAATAACAGGACAGATCGGGTTCTATAGCCTTGGCTGGCAACCAGTCTACCTCAGAAAGCAATGGCAACCTAATGCGGGATAATCTTCTGCCCAGTCAGTCATGTCTCTTTCGAGACATGATCGCCCAAGCGTATGGCACTTAACTGACTGACACGTGTGTGTTGTGGGTAGATATTATTCTTGCGGCTTAAGCGATAGCTAAAACACTGGATGTTCTGCTTTTCTCCTTAAGTCTTAAAATTTCATAAAACTCAGTGATAATGCAAATGTCGAAGAAACAGATCTGGCCACAAATGATTCTCCTTTCTCCAGGGTTACGTCATGATTGCTGCTTCTTCCTTGTTTTTTTTCAATTTTATTTTTATTTTTTTGATAGATCCGCTCCAGGCCCGACGCCAGGTATATCATTTAATCCGTCTCTCCGTCTTATCTCCGTGGTGACAGACTCTTCCCACTACGAAATAAATAAGGAACGCCTTCATGATATTGGTAAGCACGACTTATCTATAACGACTTTTGCTCGTTCTTTCTGAATGTTTCGAAGATTGTATGTTTCGTTGATTGTCATATGTATAGCTTCTGCGCTTTGCCCTTTTTTTTCCAGAAAATTGCCAACCGTAAGTGGCGCTAAATAGCTTTCTAATCTTCAAAAGAAACATCTATCTAGCTAGCTAGTCAGCTGCCTGCTTAAATCTCTTCATATCTATCAAACTTTCAAATGGACACAAAAATGTATTTGGGAAAAATTACTTGGTTTACTAATTGGAGTAGATAGACTGAACTATCGCCGGGTTCACACTCCACCCACGTCTATTGAACAGGTGAAGAGGCTCATCCCTTGTTTCCTGTTTAGGATGTGGTTTCCGATTTTTCTCTTTTCCAATCTTTTCACTCTTATGTCGCCCCCTGCACATCAGTGGCGTTACCGCCTTGCGTGGGGTGATGCACGATAAAACAAGAACATATCCTGATAAAAAAAAGTAGTCAAACTTAATAAAGATAAAATCTTATATTTTTTTACATTGTTCAAACTGTTGTCCTCATTTTATTGCCAGGTTTACGACGTTTCGGCTGTTGTACCCTCCGGCCTTCTTCAGGAATTTCAAACCAAACCCTTTATTCGATCACTCTTATTTCATGTTCGATGTCATTTCTAGATGCAAAGTAGTCATCTCCCTTTAACTCAACTTTCTAAGGAAGGTATTGGGTCAAGTCACTGGAACTAACGAGGACATGTCCCCAGTGGATCTAAACGTTGGTTCTTGGGACTTGTATTCAGACGATATATATATATATATACAGTGAGTTTAAGGATGATTTGACGTTACGACGGTACCTAATCTTTAATATATTAATAAAATTTTGTTCAATCATTCCAAAGTACTGCTTACGCGACGTCGCGGCGTAAAGATGTGGAACTACTTGTGTTAGCGGAGCGGATGAATACGTCGTCGCGTGGTAGTCTACAGGGAAGAAGGACGCCGTTGTTTATAGTCATGCGCTATATTTGATTGTATTTCAGTTGCTTTCATTCATGTTTCTTGTGTTTTGTTGTGTGTGAGAAAATTTTTGAGTTTTGAAAGGTTTTTAAAAATGGACAAACGTTCACGCGATGCCCAGCCGCGTGCGTCACGTGATAGTTTCAGAGAACGCTCCTTTTCAATAACACAAAAATTACCTTACAGTCAAAACATGAGGGTAAAATAACAACATCGAAAAAAATAAGATTCTTAAAAATGGCCAGCGAAGGAGCTGAAAGCGCTTGAAAAGTAAAAAAATTATGGAATATTTTAACACTCCTTATCTCCAGACAAAAAAGGAAATATGTAAGAAAATTGGAAAAATTAAATCAAAAAATGATAAAATCTTCCTTGTCACTCGTTTTTTAAACGAAACACGACACTCATACACACACACACACATATATATATATATATATATATATATATGTGTGTGTGTGTGTGTGTGTGTGTGTGTGTGTGTGTGTGTGTGTGTGTGTGTGTGTCAATGAAAATACATTTCTTCAAGTAATCCTAAGGAAACTCAATATCTCTTCAAAGTTTATTACTAAAGAACTGAAGCTTAACAAGATATGGTTCGTAAATGAATAAAAGAAAGGAGGAAGAAAGGACTAATTATTACTTGTCAGGAAACAGAATATGTGGCTGTCAGCAAGTGAAAAAAAATCTCTCTATTCAAGATACGAATTGGAGTTGTCAAAACCAGATGAGAATAAAAGTTTAAATATCTTGGACAGGTTTTAACAGATAACAGAATAAATGCCACCAAAATTCGAAGACATTTTAAAGAAAGCAAAAGTTGCTTTTCAAAGCAGAAATGAAGTATTAATAAAAATGTGCGTTGTAGTGCGATAGAGCACAGCTCAGAAATCAGAGAGCCGTGTTCATTACATCCAGTTCCAGATCCAGGTATCCTGTGATTCATTAGAGTCGTAGGACACCCCATGTACTGCAACCGCAGTAAAAACCCAATACTCTCCAGGTTTGAATCCAGAGTTATCCTTCTCGTAGACCGGTTGCCACCCAAGGCTATGGAACTCTGTCCTGGTATTTACCCATAGCTGGGAGGAGAAAATAGGTATTCATTTTTTCCGAAATGTATTAGCATGGAAGTGAATGTAATAGATACAATCACGCGCAAATACCGTTGGTAAAGGCATGAACCACCCCACTACCGGCTTACGGCCATATCACGTTGAATACACCGGTTCTCGCTCGATCACCGAAGTTAAACAACGTTGAGCCTGGTCAGTACTTAGATGGGTGACCGCTTGGGAATAACAGGTGCTGTAAGTGTTTAGTGAGGGATGTGCGTGGCTACGGCCTATCAAGTTGAATACAACGGTTCTCGCTCGATCACCGAAGTTAAGCAACGTTGAGCCTGGTCAGTACTTAGATGGGTGACCGCTTGGCCTGGAATACCAGGTGCTGTAAGCGTTTAGTGACGGATGTGCGTTGTGGTGCAGTGGATATCGGCTCGGAAAGAGAAATCGGTGAGCCGAGTTCGAATTCCAGTTGAATACCCTGCATTCACTTAAGTACTGGTGCATTTGGGAAAGGTATTAATCCGTCCCTTCCCTCCAGTTATGGGTTAAATAACAAGGGTAGGACTTGGTGACCCTGCCCTTAAAAACAAATCCGAATTTATCTTGATACTCGAAAAGAAAAAATTATTACTAGACACAAAACTTATATAAAAACAACAATAAATTGCTGAAAGAAAAAGTTATTACCAGCAATAAATAAATAAATAAAATTTAGTTGGCAATAAATGACCCACCGAACTTGATATGACATAAAAACAAAACAAACAACCCCCCTCCCCACTTTCAGTTATGGTTCTTATAATCTTGGTAGGTCTGCTGCAGTAAGAAACAGCAACCCACTATGTAAAAATCTTCTGCCCAGTCAGTCATGAACGAAAGAGACATGATCGCCCAAGCGTATATCGCGTATAGCAATTATCTGACTGACTGATTAATAAACAGGTAAATTTCGTTAGAAACAACAACAACAAAAAGTCTCCTGAACTGCTACGTTATATCAGCCCTCTTATACGGCAGTGACTGCGGGACATTTTCCTCAGAGATGAATAGGAGACTTGAGACAACAGAGAGGTGCTTCTACTACTGAAGGATGCTGAGAATAACATGGACGTCAGATTGTATTAACGAAAAAATACTTCTACTGAGAATCCGAAAGATACAGTTTAAATTTCTAGCACACATAATTAGGAAATAAAGCTTGGATAATTCGATACTCAAAGTATATGCACGAGAGGTTCAGTCAAGTCAGTAAAGTGTCATACATGATACACGCTTGGGCGATCATATCTCGAAAGAGACATGACTGACTAGGCAAGAGATTATCCCAAAGTAGGTTGCAATTACTTTCTGCGGTAGACTGGTTGCCAGCCAAGGATATAGAATCCAATCTGCCTTGTTATTTAACCCATAACTGGAGGAAAGAGATGGATTAATACTATTCCCAAGTTTATTTGCGCGTAAGTGAATGCAAGGAATTCAACTTGAATTCGAACTCGGCTCTCTGATTTCTCGTTCCGAGCTGATATCCACTGCACCACAACGCATAGATGATGAAAAAAAATAAAAGTGAACGGCAAGACTGAAAATTGTGGAATATTTAGGAAAATATGAAAAAGAAACAAGAGTCAAGAAGACAAAAGATGGCGTTTGAGTTTGAGTTTGAATTTTGCTTAACGGCATATCAACACCTCTGTGGGTTATTTAATGTCAAAAAATAGGAATATAAAAAAAGTAGGATTTTAAGGTATTTTTAATATTTTTAATAGTGAGACGGTTGATTTAGTTAGATTTTGATGATTTTATTTTTTTTTTTATTTTAGAAAACTAAAAATGTCTAGTTTTGTATTCAAAAGTGTATTACTGGTAAAAATTTTCTTTCCTTCATAAATGTGTTATGGTAATAATTTTTCCCTTCAAATTGTATATTTTTCTATAAAAGACTATTTTTATGTATATATTTCTATAAAAATCTGTTTCTATACTTTCATAATGTTTTGACCCCAGTTTAAGGATTAACTATTTACCCATAGCTGGGACCCTAACAGGTGTTACCACTCCGAGTTAGGGTGGATATGGAAACAACAGCAATTCCATGCTCCTCACAACTTCCCAATCAGAAGCCTTGCTGCCGGTTGCAGTTTACCGTCATACCCAGGACTGCTGACATTTGAAATAGTGCATGAATTTTTAAAGATTGTAAAAAAAGTTAACTGATCTGAAAATAGGAGAGTCAGTGACATCTTAACAAAAAACAAATCAAGATGATAGCTCACCTACTTTCAGGTGAGATGGCGTTTCCAGAATTAAAAGGAAAAAATAGGAGAGTGAGAGACATTTCACCAAATTTATTTTTAATTTAAGAAAAAACGCTAACACGCCTCACAAATCTGAGAAAATAGATAAGTTTTTGCGATATTTCCAAATCTAAAAGAAAAAAATACTAACTCAACTTAAAATATGAGAAAATAGATGTTTTCATATCCCAATATCTAAAAGAAAAATCGCTAGTTCTTCTTAAAATATGAGAAAATACACGAGTTTTTGATATCTCAAAATCTAAAAGAAAAAATGCTAAGTGCCCCGAAAATCCGAGGGTCAGTGACATCTTAACAAAAAAAAAAAATTCAAACTATAGCTCACCTACTTTCAGGTGATATGTCGTTTCCAGAATTAAAAGGAAAAAATAGGAGAGTGAGAGACATTTCACCAAATTTATTTTTAATTTTAGAAAATTCGCCATCTCGCCTCACAAATATGTGAAAATAGTATAAATTTTCGATGTCATAAAATGTAAAAGAAAAACGGTAACTCGCCTCACAAATATGTGAAAATAGTATAAATTTTCGATGTCATAAAATGTAAAAGAAAAACGCTAACTCGCCTCACAAATATGTGAAAATAGTATAAATTTTCGATGTCATAAAATGTAAAAGAAAAACGCTAACTCGCCTCACAAATATGTGAAAATAGATAAGTTTTTGCGATATTTCCAAATCTAAAAGAAAAAACACTAACTAAACTTAAAATATGAGAAAATAGATGTTTTCATATCCCAAAATCTAAAAGAAAAGATGTCAGCGACATCTCATCAAATTTAAAAAAAGGACGCTAACTCATTTGTAAATTCGAGGGTTAGAGACATCTCACAAAAAACAAAAATAAACTCCAACTCGCCTGAAAATCATTTGCCCTAAAAATGAAATGACATTTTTTTTTCGCCAACGAGGCGATAGACATCTTTTATACGACGGTTACGCTTATGACTTTGCTTTCAAAGAGAAAAAGTATGGCAAATGGGAGCATGTCGGCAAGTTGATGGCTCGTATAAATCCCGAACAAGATCTGATTGATAACGATAGAAAAAAAGAACATGTGGCCGATAAGCAACTTAGTGTTCGCCGTTTAGATAATTGCCTGGATTCGTAAATTATTTTAATCGCTGTCTCACCATTTCAATCTTAACTTCACTAACTGCCCAGCGTCCTAATCTCCACAAACGTCACCAGGGCTTACGGGTGACTTCTCAGTCCGGTGACCTTTCATCTTCAAAAAGGGCATTGTATCGGGAATTAGTGGGTGTGTCGCTTCGTGCCTTCCCTGTGATTACTTTCCTTAGTTGTATTTATAATAATTTATACAAAAATATTTGCCATCACTTAGAAAAAATTACTTTCGAGCAAAATTTTTTTAATAATAATAATCCATCTTCTTCTTCTTCTATGTGCCCTGTCCCTTCAGCTCTTAGTATGTTTGCTCCTGTTGCTCCTGGCAACCCCCGTTCCGTCATCCACCTGATCAGGCCCTGCAAATATGTTATCCGCAGCCTTCCTCTGTCTCTCCTTCCTTCTATCTGTCCAGTCAGTATCAGGTTCTCCAGGCTCTCCTTCCTCATTGCATGTCTCAGGAACTTCAGTTGTCTCTTCCTGATGCTCAGCATCAGTTTCCTTTTTGTTGCCATTCTTTCTAACACCTCGTCGTTGCTTGTATGCTCAGTCCACGATATCCGTAGCATCCTTCTGTAGAACCACATTTCGGCAGCTTCCAGTTTTGTTCTCATTTTCGATGATATTGTCCAGCATTCACAGCCGTATTGAAGAACTGACGTCACTTAGCAGTCTAGCACTCTTTTCTTCGTTTCTATTGAGATTTTCCTGTGTGTTAGTATTTTGCTCATCTTCTGGGACGCGTCCTTTGCCATACCAATTCGCCTTCAGAACTCCGTGTCGCACTTTCCATCTCCTGTTAGAACACTTCCTATCCATCTATATTTAGAAAAACTGTTGAAGTCCCTATGGTACGTTCGTGGAATTGTCGCAAACGGACAGGTTACGTTCGAAATGGGCTCTGGGGACTCAGAACAATCCGTCGAAGTACTGATTCCCGCAGATTGCCAACCAGGCTGTGCTTAGGCTCTTAGAAAATGTTTATCATTTTGACATGCCTGGAAGGTCTTGAAAGATCTGAGTTAGACAGACCACTTGCTTAGGTGTGGATGTGGCTGCGATCTACAAGATTCACTTCTTTTGCAATGTCAATGCTCGTATGCTGTCTAGCGACTTTGTTGTCTATTCAGTATAAGGAGATCGGCTGGCTAACAGAATTTCCTATCTGGTAAAACGTTTCCTGGATGTGTAGGTGAACCTTACCCACTACCGCGAAAAGTGGGTCGTACGTGGTGGATCAGACGCGCATAATTCTAATAGAGAACTGAAATGCCATCTTGGACCCCAATCGGAGAACTAACGGTAGGTTAAGTGATTGCAACCTCGTTGATCTAACTGATGAGAGCGGTCTCATAGATAGATAGATAGATAGATAGATAGATAACCCGGTGTTGCTCGGGTTTTTTAGTGGTTATATTGAAATGGTAAGGTCAAGTGCTTATTCAAAAAGGTATGAGGTTGCCGTGAGGCGTAAGTTAAAAAAAAGCGAAGTATTAGTTTTTGTTGTATTTATAAAACGGGATTCATACTTGGTCAATTTTGTCAATAAACGGGAATGATATATGTACAATTGGAAGAACGGTAGCTGGCCTTACTGGAGCCTGAAATGTGATGCGATGACGTTGTGACGCAGAAGAAGTGGATGCATTGTCTCTGCAACGTCGGAGGTGTTGGCACCTTGTAAAAAACGTGACAAGTTAGAAGTTACAAAAAAAGACCCGATTTTTCTTGGAATACAACTAAACGTTTCGGAGAAATAAATGATCGCAAAAGCAACATTTTCCATTTTCTTCTTTTTTTTTTGCCGCTCTCTGTGTGTCAACTGATTTTTTTTTTTTTGGGTATCAAGGCATTTGCCCTTGATCTACCAGTGATTTGATTTTGGTTCAGTTTGAGTAAAGCGTCTTGGAGAAATACATAAAAGTGCACAAAAGACCACCCGAAATTATGTTTGTCATTGATTGTTGACGAACCCTGTACATTGATTCGAAAAGTATTTGTGTAAATCAAAGGTTCGGACGTTGATCTGCAAGCTACTCGATTTTTGTTGAATTCGCAGAAAGCGTTTCAGAGTAGAAAAATTCGTAAATTCTAAGCGTTTCGGTGATTTCTGGTGTACCCTTTAAATTGATTCGAACAATTTTTGCATATATCAAATGTTTATGTTGTAACCGACAACTGACCCAATTTTGGTTGAAATCGAACCAAGGCTTTGGGAGGAGTAGCATTCGTTAGAATGGAGACACACAAATACACACAGATATATCCATTTTCATAGACAGACAGACAGACAGACAGACAGACAGACAGACAGACAGACAGACAGACAGAATTAGATAGACAGATTCATAGATAGATAGATAGATAGATAGAACTCACTTGAATTAGATAGATAGATAGATAGATAGATAGAACTCACTAGAATTA
>JBBBDQ010000981.1:305000-319221 GCA_037127315.1 Ascarosepion bandense | reverse complement strand
AGAGAGTGTGTGTGTGTGTATCGAGGCAGCAGATAATTTTCAAAACATATACTGTTAAATATAAGAGATAATGAATGTCTATTATGTTTAATCATGAGCCGTTCTAAACATCGTATTTTGGCTTAGAACCAACTTAATAAAAATTATCCAAACGTTAGAGAAATTTGTTTGTATTTTCACTTGAAATTAAAGCCAAAATACAATCTTTAGAACGGCTCATGACTAAACATAATAGACATTCATTGTATCTTATATTTAACAGTATATGTTTAGAAAATTGTTAACTGTCTCGATACAGTATATATATATATATATATATATATATATATATATATATATATGTGTGTGTGTGTGTGTGTGTGTGTGTGTGTGTGTGAGCCGAAAGCTTAGAACCAGCATAATAAAAAATATTCAAATGCTGGACAATTAAATTGAAGTCAAAATACGACGTTTAGAACGGCTCATGATTAAACAGTAAATATTCATTGTCTCTTATATTTAACAGTATATGTTTAGAAAAAGAAATATATATATAAGTGTGTGTGTGTGTGTGTGTGTGTGTGTGTGTGTGTGTGTGTGTTAGATATATGTATTAAATTTTAAGTCCTCCGTTATTTGGATATAATGCAGCTTTGCTATGTCTGTAGCCTGAAGGCTTAAAGATTCATGCCGACACTATCTTCGGTGATAAGCTTTTTTATACCTTCTTTACTTTCTTTTAATTATTACTGATTATTTTAACACCAGTTTTTATTGCAGCTTCAGGATACTAAGGAATGTAAAAATCCTTCACATATACTACCGAAGATGGTTAAAAAGAAAGACCAGGAAAATATTATTAACTATTGCCCAAGGATTTCATGATCAACCAAACCTTGATTTCAAACTTTTATGCTGGTTAGAAAATAAACTGTCCCTAGAAACTGACGACTAAGAAGGTACCAAAAAAAAAAATAAGAACAATGGTGGATAGCAAGAAAGTTGCTTTTTAAAAACTAAACAAATATTAAGTGATGAGTCTGTCGAAATGTAATATGGAATCTTTTATATGACTGAAAGTTTGAGAATCTTATTAGAGATAAAGAAAATCTTGAAGATAAGATTCCATTGACAATTAAGAATACGTCTGACTGAACATGTGAGCAATGACGAATTTTTTAAGGAAAATTTTAAAATAAGGACTCTTAAAATCAGAAAGAGATAATTGTATTTTCTGCAACATAGTGAGGAGAGAATATATATTTAAATGACGGTAAAAAATGTGTGTAAATCTGTGAACGGATGTTAGAACAAGGCAAAAAAAATGAGATATTATATTGTTAATAGTTTCTTAGAGAAATACTAGACGAGCATTTCTAGAGAGCTACATTGATCACGTCCTAAACCGACATAGAACATAGAAGAAGAAGAAGAAGAAGAAGAAGAAGAAGAAGAAGAAGAAGAAGAAGAGATCACACGACCATTGAAAGGATATAGCATGTAAAAGACCTTCATTAACCAGTATAACTATCCTGATATATAGAGAGGAAGTTTTTTAATAAAATGAGATAATGTTATCATAGGGTTATTGTTATTAAAATTATTCATATATTTTATTTAATATCAATTTTTAAAATTTTCCACTTATAAGACTAATTACGTGTATTTTTTTCCCATTTATAAAAATAATTTATAACAGTAAAGGTTTAATTGAGCTTCATAAAATTTGTATATCATTTGCTTAAATTTACCTTGTGGATTATATAATGATACAAGTAACTTTTGTCTCAAAAAATAATTTGAAGCACACACACACTCACACACACACACACACACACACACACATATATATATATATATATATGGAGGGGTGTAAGTATGTACATGTATATTATTATTTAAATGTTATTTTAAGTGGATACACATATGTGAGTAGACGCTCTGGCAATCAAGTGAGTAGGTGAAAATAAATATTCTGTGCATCTGTTCAAATACTAGTATACACTAAAATAACGTTCAATTAATAAAATCTATCGAATGAATAAATAAAAAACCAATATCTTTTTTTAGAAATATATTTACATATATATATATATATATATATATATATACACATATAATTCGTGTGTGTCTATATGTATACGTATATATATATATATATATATATATATATATATATGAACACACACATCCACACACACACACGCACACACACATATATATGCACTACTGGTCATATTTAAAGATATGATGCATTTCATACTGTTTTGAGTATTTATTGTCAACTGAAAATAGAATGGCTATTTTGTTATTATTCTTTGCAAAATTTTACAAGGCAAGGCAGCAAAGATGAACTCGTCCGAATCACTCTAAATTTTCTTAATTCTTTCATTGATGAAACTGCAATATAGGTAATTATTATATATTTATAAATTTATTTGATGCACATGTTATCGTGCAATATTAACAAAAGAACCATTCTATTTTCACTTACAATTATTCACTAAGCAATAAAAATTTAAAAAAATAGTATGAAATATATAATTTTTTTTTAAACACTGGGGTTGCCTAATAATTATGGCAGGTAGTGTATATGATGTCCCGTGACATCACGGGACATCATATACACCACGACCACGTAGGACCTTCTGTGATTAAATCCGACATATTCTTAATTTATTTCTTTGAAGAAATTTAGGCTGGAAGATGTAAATAATTAAAAAAACTGTTTAACAATAAAAAAATTCGGCATCTTCTAAAATACGAGTATCCGTTAAAATAATGCTTAAACAAATAATTTGAAGATATATTGGATTTAATCCATTTCCTAAAAATAAATTGTATATATTAAAGTTAATTTACGAAACAGAGAAGATATGTGTATTTCAAGAATCGGGATAAGTGTGTGGGTTTAAATACGCACACACACAAACACGCAAATATATACACAAAACACACACACATATATTTACACATATATACGCACGCATATATATACACTTACGTACGCACATATATATACACATATATACGCACATATATATACACATATATACGCACATATATATACACATATATATGCACACACATATATATATACACATATATACGCACACATACAGGCACACCCACCCACCCACACACAAACACACACACACACACACACACATATATATATATATATATATATATATAAAGAGTCGAGTGATATTATTTGTGGATATATATATATATATATATATATATATATATATATATATATATATATCCACAACTAATATCATTTGATTCTTTCGCTGTTATGAAGATCACCTGTCAGGCATTCTGGACAGGATATCAAGATTCCTGTTCTTGCACTAATCCACGCCCACGTTTGTCAGTCGTAGCAGCCTGATGGCGAAAAACTAGTTGCAATTTCCATGATAGCGATCTGACATAATGGCGAGATGCTGTAATCAGTGGTAGTACATTTACTGCTAAAGGCCTTGTAGAGGGAGGCGTACAAGTTGGCAACTGGGAAAAGGAAGAGGAGAGATTGTGTAATGGGATAGTATAAAGAAAGAATGTTTCGTGCCTTGTTTAAATAAAGACATATCTTTTATTTTAGTATCAGATAAACTGCTTAGAAAAATCATATCAAATCTTAGTAAAATCATATAAAATCGAAATACTAAACACGATTAAATAATATATTGAAATGATGGACATTCTGTCTTTTTATGGGTTATATTGAAAGCATTAGATCAATTATAATTTTTCCGAAATGTTTTGCTTGAATGCTGTTTTGTAATTAGTTCACCCCTAGCAAGGCGATAATGTCATTGAGGACACAGGCGAAGATATCAGGGTGAAAGGAAATGAAAAGACCTTAATGAGGAAAAATGAGGAAAAAGGAACAGGGTTAGGTTAGACGAAGATGGCGACTGGCGTTGCATTTAAATTGTTACAAATTCTAGGTAGGAGAAAAGATATTATAAAGGAGTTTCACAGGAGTGAAGTGTTTGAAAAGAAACTATTAGAATAAAACTTACGACCGAATCTAGTTTGTTCCACGGTAAAACAATGTGTCTTTTTTACCAGTCTAGTCAGTCAGTTAAGTGCCATACGTGATACACGCTTGGGCGATCATGTCTCGAAAGTGACATGACTGACTGGGTAGAAGATTTTCCCGCAGTAGGTTTCCATTGCTTTCTGTGGTAGACTGGTTGCCAGCCAAGGCTATAGAACACAATCTGTCCTGTTATTTAACCCATAACTGGAAGGGTATTTGCGCGTAAGTGAATGCAATGAATTCAACTGGAATTCAAACTCGGCACCCCGATTTCTCGTTCCGAGTCTATATCCACTGCACCACAACGCACATCCTCAAATTCATGCAATTGTGGCATTAAACAGAACACCTATTCAGAACGATTACCATGAAAATATTTGTCAAAAGAAAAGAAGCCATATCACGTGAGGAAGAAAGTGACGAAAGTGACGAAAGTGACGAAAGTGACGAAAGTTGCGGTGAACGATCAGGACCGATTATATTAACAAAACGTGTTTGATTTTTTTCTGATCTGATATGGCAGAAATATTTAATGCACGGACGAATGGTTGATATATAAATGTGCAAGAAGGATTCTTACTCATGGAACTGTCTGGTACTACACACTGAATCAACTTTCTGAGCAGTAGACTCAGCAATGTTAAGAAATACAGCTTTTTGATCTCAATAAGTAAATATATTTTGACTGGGTTTTGGAGTGTTCGCGTGACTCGAGATTTAAGTTTTATATCTATATTGGTTTCTTTACATTAGTCAATCAGATTGGGCACCTCGGCGGGGTGTAATAGTTAACAAGCTTGTTTATTAGAACCTATTACATCTTAGTATCTCGATCCTCACTGGGTGTCCCATACTTTCGGCCTTGTGCCACGTCCAAGCTGCGCTTAGAAAATCACCATTAGTCAGATGTGCAATACGTGATACACGCTTGTGTAATCATATGTCTTCTGACTAGGCAGAAGATTTTCCCGCAGTAGGTTGACATTGTTTTCTGCGGTAGACTGGTTGCCAACCAAGACTATAGAACCTAATCTGCACTGCTATTCAGCCCATAGTTGGCATGAGAAGAGATGGATTAATACCTTTCCCAAGTATATTAGCGCGTAAATGAATGCAACGAATTCAACTGAAACTTGAACTCGGCTCTCCGATTTCTCGTTCCGAGCTGGTATCTATTGTACCACAACGCACGTTTCTATACAAACGCATCGATAAGTCAAACAACACACACACAAACATACAGATACACACACACACAATATATATATATATATATATATATATATATATATATATATTGATTATTTAATTACTTAGTTTTTGGTTCTAATAAAATTAGACTAGTGCACAGTTGTATTAAAAAGCGTTTAATACAATTATATTGTAGATCTTTTGAATATTTTTCATTTGTAAACGAGTTATTACGCGATCTAAGTTTCTACCATGTGGTATATTCGCCTGAAGACAGCACATGGAAGAAATCTAGGTCGCATAATAACTCGTTTACAAATGAAGAATATATATATATATATATATACAATTTGTAACTCAGTGTGAATTTCTGGTTAAATTTAATGACCTCAGTCTTTTTCAGTCAGCTCAGAATAGGGCCATAAATTGCAAGCCGATTAAATATTTGTCTACATATCAGAAACTTAATAACCATTTTACATACCGTTTACACACTTTTACAATAGAACTAACAAAATCCTTTGAAATGATTCAGAGCTTTCTCGAAAGCAGTCGGAGTGGAAATCATTTGTATAATTTCTACACACATCAAGTCCAATGAAAAAGACATAATTAAAGGAAAAACTAAATTCAGTCATTTTAATGAAACTTAAAAGGACAATTGCGATGAGTAAATTGTCACCATTATATATTTTAATTTCGCGCATGCGCGTTGTTTTTTACTTTGTTGATTGCGAAAACTGATTTGAATCGAGACAAAGAGATATGAAAAGAGACAGAAATTCGAACAGATAGATAGAAAAGAAAAGAAATATAAATAAACTGCGATAATATGTCGCACTGGGTAGACAGCGAAATATATACATATATATATAGTGCGACGGATGACTTGTGTAAATTACACAAAAATTAAAATAACACTGACATCTCATTTTAGCAGATATATTTACCAAAATTGCAAAAAAAAAAAAAAAAAGTAACAATCTTGAAATACTAAAGAGTAAATTTATTCAATATAATTACCGGATGTAATGGGTGATGACTCCATCACCCTGATGTTGACTGGATGTATCCTTGTTGAGTCTGAGATACTCACATATACGTTAGTTCTTTTTTATCAGAATGATCAGTGCGAGTTTTCTAAGATGCCATAATTTCGTAATCACCATTAGACTCATCCAACTCTTTCCGAATCCTCTGCATTGTCTTCAGATTGACACCGAAACACTCAGAAATGTTCGTATTGGGGATTCCGGCGCGAATGCCAAGCAGTACAGCCTGCCGTTTCCAAATTTCTGGCAGAGTGAGTTGTTTTATGGTGCTCTTATTCTCACAGACAGTGCCAAGCTAACCCTACTGTAGTGTGCCGTCAACAAAAAAACAAAAACAAAAAAAACAAGCAACGCGAAATTGAAAATATAAAAATGAATATTTAAGCAATGCAATGTATATATATGCACACAAATGAATCTGTCTTTTTGCCTATATGTATTTTACTTTAAGCGTAAGTCATTTCTCTTAATTTAGAAGTATTGTTTTTCTTGACTTTCAAAAGCAAATGATCGTAGAATATCGATATCTAAAAGTGCACAATTCATTAATTTCAAATAGCATGCATTCTTATAGTAAAAATAATTTCCAATGAATTTCTGCATCTGCGTTTAGTATTTGCTTAGTCACACGATATCTAATGATTAGAATGAATGAATGAATGGCTTCACATATTTGTTTAATGAATAATTGTTAGGCATTCCTTTAGTAAAACACGTTTCAATTGATTTTTTCACTGCGCTCTTTGTATATACTGCGTCACTTTTTAGATGTAAGTAAAGGGAAATATTCACGTATTTTGCAAATAATTCTCATGGCTTTTTGAAGTTAAATAATTGATTATTCTGCTCGGTTTTCTCATTAGCTTTCTCACTGTACAAGACTTTAACTGAGAAACAATTCTCGTATTTGTTCAATAAACACTAGCAGTATAGCCCGACGTTGCTCGGGTGTAATGAAAGCTTTAAAACTAATCCATGGTCCTGGAGCTCAGACTCCTTGGATGTTGGCACGAAAGACTAAAAAGCAATAGTTGTTTCCACTTAAAACGAAACCATAGACTGAAAGAAAAATGATTGGATGTAAGTCAAATTTTGATTTCCTGGTATCGATATCAAATAAGTTTTTTTTGTCGTAAACTGAATTTTGAAGGCTAAATAAGTCCTATGAGTAAATGGTATCATGGCTGAGACTAAGAACTACAATTATAGCTACTTAGAGCCAAACCCAAAGCAAAAACTAAAATAAAAGGGCTGAAAAAAATACAGACATACAGGTAGATAAACAGACACACACACAAACATCTTGCCTTATATATATATATATATATATATATATATATATTATTGATTTTCTGCACTATTTTATGAACTGCAACCTTGAAACTTGTGAATATCGTTTCTTATGTCTTTGTCTATGAGTGTATCAAATTTGATTAAAATCGGACCACTCCTTCTATCACCCGATTTTTCGATTATCGATTTTCGATATTTATCGGGGCTACCTCGACACAAAACCTAGCTAAGAACACTCGCAGACGTTTATAGTACAGCTGTGTAAATTTTCAAGGAAATTGGTTCAGCCGTTTCGGAGTCTATAGGTAACGGACACACACACACAGACACACACACACAGACAAAGTTCCATTTATAAATCAATTTAGATTAGATTTGCTTATGGTAAAATAATTGATCACTGTGTACGTTTTCGTTGCAACAATTAATATAAAGAAACGTGTTTAAACGGTTTATACAGGGTGTTGCAGCAAAATCCGACACTTGACAAAAAGCAAACGAAATAGATAATAAAAACGAAAGTTTTAAATGCAGACACCCGACAGTCTATTTAGCAACAGATAAAGTTACATACTACATTATTTTTCAATGTAACCGCCGCCGGCGATGTCGACCATCTCAAGGCGGGCGCGAAATGAATCACACGCTTTGACGCCCATGTCCTTGTCCATAGCAGCGAACGCCTCCACGATGCAGCTTTCATAGTCGACCGTGTTGTGAGCGTGTTTGTTGGTCTTGACCTCGATCACGCCCCCAGAAGAAATAGTCAAGGGGGTTGCAGTCGGGTGAGGAGGGCGGCCACAATCTGTCAACTAGTAGTGAGGAACATTGTTGAGCAGTCACGCCTGGGTTGTTTTGGTCTTGTGTACGGGAGTGGAGACTTGCTGTAAGAGGTTGGGGCGTTCAGCGACGATTTCGTCCAACCACGGCTTCACCACGCTACTCAGCACCTCCTGGTAGATCTGACCGGTGACTCGCAGGCCCATAAGTAATGAACAAGTTCGAAAAAAGAGTCTTTAACCTAACATGTTTCACTTCAACAAGCTTCATCATAGATTTATTAAAGACGTTAATAAGTCTCTGAGAAATCTTGTGAAACATGTTAGATTAAAGACACTTTTTTCCTACTTGTTCTTTACTTATTCTGTTCATCTTGTCGGATTCCGATCCATATATTCAACTCAAACGGTTTATAATAAATATTTGCCATACATTCCTCTGATATAATCTTTTATAGTGTATTTCTATAAACACTTGAAATTCGAAGGCATATTGGAATGACGAAAGATGCCTTCCATAAGCAAAACTAAGTATTAAGAAAGAGAAAAATAGGAAAAAACAGTGTGCTGAAATTTTATATAATATCAGTCAATGGCAATGAACGCTGAATAATCTCTTCACAGATGAAGAAGAGACTTGAAAAATCAGAAATGTGTTTCTACAGACGGATGCTGAGAATACCATGGACTCAGCAATGTGAGAAACGATAAAATTTTAAAGAGAATTGAAGCAAAAAGCACTCTTATACTTAACAGATACTCTGCGAAGAGAGAGAGAGAGAGAGAGAGAGAGAGATCTGAAATTTCTTGTCGAAACTGCATATAATGAGGGAAGGGGGCTTGAAAAATTTTATCCAAGTTACATTGAAAACAAGAGGGACAGAAAAATACCAGATAACATATTTAGTGAGCTTCAGTTAATCGATGACGGATCAAAGTTTAGGAGATATGTACAAAATATAAAATTTATTAATGGCTATGAAAATCAGGAAGTTGTAGAGAGCAGTGATCACCAACGTCCTGAAGAGACACGGCACATAGAAGAAGAAAGGTTTATAATGAATTAAAATATTTATTTATTGAGTGAGTGTGTTTTGTTTAACAGCATATCAACCACTGTGGGTTATTGAATGCCAAAAAGTGGGGTTTTAAGGTATTTTTTGTGTTCGGTTATAGTGAGAAGGTTGATTTAGTCAGATTTTAATTAAATTTTTTTATTCTTTTTTATTTTAGAAAACTAAAAATGTCTTCTAGATTTGTATTCAAAAATGTTTTGCTAAGAATATTTTTTCCTTCAAAAGTGTGTAATATACCGCTGGTCATTTTACTATAAATATGCATTATTGGTATTTTTTTAAATGTATTCTTGGTATTTTTACTATAAATGTATTTTTTTATGCATTCATAGTGGGGTTTTTTTTAAATAATTTTTTTTAAAATCATCTCACCCTAAGCAAGGCATTCCACTGCCACTATTGCGCATGGGGCTACACAGGGGAAGGTAAAGAGAAGGAGTGGTTAGATATAGGGAATGTCAGGAGGAAGGTGACAGATGAATAAGGATACCGAGGATGAGGGTTGGGCAGATGGGAAGAATGTTTGATAGAATGGGAGCAGGTTAGTGTGTTTGGAAAATCCATATTGGACTGGCTAGTAAATTTTAATACTAATAAAATTTAATAATAAATTTTTACTTTTTTTTGATTGTTCATTCTTTTCATTGTATGATAATAACGGATCAGGGCCGACCTGGGAACAAAAGTAATGAAGGCGTAGTTCAAATCTTCCAATCGCCCGATAAAAGACCTTGCTGAAGTTTATCGCCATACCCAGGACTCAATTAAGTTCATACGTGATACACGCTTGAAGGATCATGTCTCAAAAGAAACATGACTGACCGCGCAGTCGGTTGAAAACAGATGAAAACGTTACAACTTCTAATTTTTAAATTGCGCGTTTATAAAAATTCCCCGTCACAAGAACGTTCTAAAACAAACGGTAAGATCAGTTAACTGAAAATCGCCTGAAGACACCAGATGATAGAAACCTGGGTTGCGTAATAACTCGTTTCTAAATATTCCAAAGTTCTACAATATAATTTTATTGAACACTTTTAATACAACTGTAACCAAAAACTAAGTAATTATATCTGTAAAGGAAAACTCAACACGTCATATTAGTTATAAACTATTGATTGATTGATTGTTTGATTGATTGTTTAATACTTAGTTTTTGGTCATGATAGGGTTAGACCAGTACACATTTGTATTAAAAGTGTTCGATACAATTATATTGTAGAACTTTTGAATATTTTCCATTTTTAAACGCGTTATTTCGCTACCCAGTGTTTTACCATGAGGTGATTTGTAATAACTTTAAAAATCTTGTTGGATTATCCTCACCGTTTACAGACTGATATATATATATATATATATATATATATATATATATATATATATATATATATATATGAATGCATTACTTCAGTCTTCCTTATACTGGATACTCAAATTTAAAACAGACACCTCATTTTTTGTTTTGTTTTAAACAGTGTATATTACGTCTATCGTCCTGCACATTTGATAAATCTTCATAAAGATTCAATTTGTTTTAAATTGAAATGACGTGTAATATATGCTAGTTTCAGTTCAGTGGTAGAATTAGCAGAAAGCTTATGCAATCATTAAGTTAAGAATTCAATATTTGTCTTTACTCCTGAGATGAGGTAGTATTTACATTATTTACACTGCTTGGATTCTTGTCCACATCTCTATTGCCATGTTTACGACGTTTTGGCCGTTTTGAGTTCAATACCTGGCTACAGCAGTGGTGAACAAATAACTTAGCGTATTGAGTTAAAGATAAATAATTACATGGCATCCAGAAGTGGCATTGCAAATAGAATAAGAATGATATACCCCAGTAATCGAAATAAAGGATTCAAAAATTTAAAATTTAAATTTTATAGTACATGAAGAATGCCGGAGCGCACAACGGCCAAAACGTTGTAAACATGGCAATAAAGATGGGGACAACAGTTCGAATAGTGTAAATAATGTTAAAAATTCAAATTCATTAGAAAATTAAAATAGAAATAGTGTAAAATGTTACCAGTATTTCTAATGTATAGACATCCTTGCGCAGCTTTATTGAAACAAAATGAATAATGTCTTCCTAAGATCTTTCACATTTTCCCTGATCACATATCCGTCGTCTCTTGGCGTTGATTTTTCCTTTACATTTTCGACTAATGGGTCCAGTTTGTGTTGGTGATACAACTGACTGATGAAAGGCTGACAATAACGATATCTGTGATCCATCTTTAAGGCTTGCCAGTGTGTTTGTGCAGCGTTACGATTTTCGTAAGTTTCCTTGCAGTAACGTCCATCGCAGACACTGGCCGTAGGGACAACTAATCGACAGTCGAGGTAATGGTGTCTGAGCGTGATAAAAATCTGATGCAATACCGGATGAAACAATATTTTTCAAGGTCAAATACATTTTATCATGCACCCCGGAAAACAGATTGTACACAACTGCAAATGAACTAATCTAGGTTTAAAACTTATTGTATAGTAAAAGAAAGAAATCAAAAGTTAATTTGTTTAATTTAATTTGCACAAGTTTGTATATTTCGACAACAATATGTCCTTTACACAAGTTTCATTATAAAGAACGACCAAGAGTCTTTTTGAATTTTTTTTTTTTTGTTGAGTAAGATACACTCTGTACAAAGCCCGGGGCCCACTCGAGGTAGAGAGTTATTTTAGGAGGCAGTTTATACGAAGATAAGAGAGGAAGATATCGTTTAACCCTGAACTTGAACAAGTTAAGATTGGAGTGATCATGGAATCATGCTCTTAAGAGTCCATCCACAGACCAGTGGTTAGCGCGAAGACGCGTTTAAAGTGGAACTTACTGACTGCTAAGTGAATATAAAGAGAATGAAATTGATGTTCTACAGAATAAGAGGCAGGGTTAGGGTCCTAAACTATATCTACAAATGTTCAACGACTGATAATGAGTATTCTGCCATATTTATATTTATAAATATGGTATTATATGCATAAACACACTCACGATTAATTGATCAATGTAATATTTTAAGGCTTAGCACACCTTTTGCCGATTATTTAAAGTCAGAAAATATTTTTTTAGTTTGTAAGAATTTTTTTTTTTGGAGATACTTGTGGTGTTGGAATGAATGGCAACAAAAAAGAAATTGATACTGAGCATCAGGAAGAGACAACTGAAGTTCCTGGGACACGCAATAAGGAAGGAGAGCCTGGAGAACCTGATACTGACTGGTCAGATAGAAGGAAGGAGAGACAGAGGAAGGCAGCGGATAATATATTAGCAGGGGTTGATCAGGTGGATGACGGAACAGGGATTGCCAGGAGCAACAGGAGCAAACATACTAAGAGACACAAGGGATAGGGAGATATGGAGAACCATGATCGCCTACGTCCTGAAGGGACAGGGCATATAGAAGAAGAAGAAGCATTGACGAAGAGGTGGATATATAATATTGCCAAGCGTAACGCGTGTAAGTAAATATAAAGAAAGTGACTGAGACGTTATTCATTACCTCATTCGCACATCCCACCTGGCGACAGGCCGACGTTAACATTGCTTAACTTCATTGATCGTAAGGGGACCGATATTTCAACGTGATATGGCGGTTAGCACCACCTCTCGCGCGCGCACACACACACACACACACACACACACACACACACACACACACACACACACACACACACACGAACGCACACGGAAGCCCTTTTCTCACTCACTCACTCTCTCTCTCAATCTCTACACAAATACACACACACACATTGGCATTAACCGATATATTTTAATTTATGAGTAGCTATTCTGATTTTTATAATTAAACAGTATATTTATTTATATCTACCGGCCTGAATATTGGAGGAATCTTCTTTGTCAAACTACAAAATCCTTCGTGGTCGATTGGTTAAGACACGTCAGATGAAGTAATGTTAAAATAATGTTCATATAAATTTTTATATATATATATATATATATATATATATATATAAAGTCATCCGCAGACAGATCTGTTTGGCTGTATCACAGCTCATCAGTACGGTTATACAGCCGATTGAAACCCGACCGAATTGGCGTCAGTCGGCGATTCTACCTCTGAGCTACGGGCGCTCAGTAGAAGTAGGCAGACTTTAACATCCTGAGTTAAAATTTAAAAAAAAATTCCATGATGTTTTTCCAACTTGTATCTCCACGAAGTTGCATGCAAAAGTGGGGAGGTGCGATGAGGCAGTTGTTTTGGTGACATTCTAAGGGAGAACTTCCGATGGTGTATATTATTTTCGGTTTTGTTTGGGGTGGGAGTAGAGGGCGCCAGTCACAATCCTCGTCCCGGACGCAACCAGTCATCGCCCCAGGCGATACCAGGCCTCTGAACGCCATTATCTCCACGTTATAACAGAAATTTTTCCAATCGTTGCTGAAATGTTTATTCTTTATTTTACTTTATAATACGACGGTCCTGGGTATGACGATAAACTGCATCCAGCAGGGAAACTTTGATCGGGAGGTTTTGAGAAACGTAGAACCACCTCTTAATTGTTGTTGTTTCCCAGGTTCCTCCTGACCCACAAGCTAGAGTCCCAGATATGGGCAAATAGTACCCCCACACACACACACAAAAAAAAAATGAAATTAAATAAATGACTGGGATTTTAAAAAAAGTTAGGAAAATATAAAAATATATTTTATAATAAAATATTGAAAATACATTTTCATAGAAAAAGTGTTAACATTTTAAAAAGTGCATTACCAAAGTTTCCATGAAATTTCAATTTCGGCTTCAAGTGATTCACAAGGAGTTGATA
>JBBBDQ010000981.1:290000-295000 GCA_037127315.1 Ascarosepion bandense | reverse complement strand
GGCGTACGTAAGTTTTGCCCTCAGAACCAAATATAGTAAACTTGGACTCGTCACTGAAATGAACTGATCCCATTGTGGATCAGTCCAAACAAGATGTTCCCTCACATACTCCAGGCGTGCCCTTTGGTTTCGCTTTGAAATGAGAGGCTTCGAAGCTGGAATACGAACATGCAATCCTGCATTTTTTTAAACCTGCGAGCCACCGTTTTCCTTGAGATCTTATAATCTGTCTCTTCATTAAATTTACGGGTAATTGATGTAGCAGTTTCAAAACGGTGTTTCGTAGATATTCTAACAATTCTTCGATCTTTTTTTTTTGCTATGTTTATAGAGGTCTGCCGGTTTTTGTTTTGTATCTAACGTTTTATCGGTTTTATACCTGTTAATTACACGACGAACGACACTTTTAGATCTATGAACAATATCAGAATTTTCTGAAATTGACTTTTCTTCTTGATATTTAGCGATAATGATTTTTTTTCTTCAAAAGATAGCGTTTTGCGTGTAGAATTTGCCATATTGCTTAAAAATAAAATTCTAATAATAAATGACCTTTCACATATTGTTGAAAAGCTCCATCGAGTTTTTTAACAATGTAAATTAAAAGTTTCTGCAAATTATTAACATCGTTCCTTAACTTTTGTCCAGTAGCTTATTTCCTTTGTTCCATTTAATTTATATTTAAAAAAAAAAAATTATGTAAATTTTCATAATTTTATAATCTTTATTCGGTAAAAATCTCATTGCTTATCATATATTACTTTTTAAGTAATACATATATTTATGTCTTTGTTGTCTCAGTTCCTTATATTATGGCCGCTACTATATATGTAAGATAGATTCTGATAGAAAACGTGTCTAGCACGATAGAGGGAACCAACAGACTAAGCAATTGGTTCAATATAGTTCTTCTACTTCATGTCAGCTGAAACCGTTATTCTGAGAATGCACAATGAGTCACACTCCCTGGAGGTTAACATAAGCTATGTAGTTTAAAAGAGGTCTCTCAGATTATTAAAAAAGAGCAGTTTGTTTTTGAGAAGCTGAAATGAACAAGTCATTTCTTGCACCATTTAACAACAGATTGAACGTATTTTTTTGCATCAGCTGCTAATATGACTTTATCCAAACAATTAGGCTTACTAATAAGACAGGAGTTTTAGAAAATTACTAGGATAATTACATTTATTTCATTTGAATCTTCTTTTTCTTCTTCTACTTCTGTATGTTGCGTCCTTTCGGGACATAGGCCATCATTGCACTCCACAATTTTCTATCTCGTGTAACTCTCAACAGTTTTTTCTCTTTTGGCTAAGGTTACCGCCCCTATTCCACCATCTAGTCACACAAACCCTCACTATGCCCTGCAAAGATTATTTTTCCAAACACCTCTCCACCATTATGTCCCAGAGATTTCAGCTGTTTTTCCTGATTTTGAGTATAAGTGTTCTTTCTATTGACATTTTCTTAAAGACATCCCTGTTGTTTATTCACACCGTTCATTAAAGTCTTATTATCCTTCTGTAGGACAACATTTCTATAATAGCATTTTCCCCAGGATTGTTACTTTTTGGAACAAACCCCCAGTAAGATTCTTTACTGACAACTATAATTTTGGCCTATTTAAGTCCAGATGCAACCAATATCTTCCCTACACCGTATGATGGGCAGCTCTTGCCTCTTCCTTCCCTCTTGCAACAATCTTACTCAGCAACACAAATACCTTGAGTGGCTCTTGGGCCTTGTAATGAATGAATTAACAGTTTGTTTTGAATTTGAGTTTGAATTTTGTTTAACGGCATATCAACTACTATGGGTTATGTAATGCCAATAAGTTAGGTATTTTGAGACATTTTTTTTATGTTCGGTTATAGTGAGAAGGTTGATTTAGTCACATTTATATGAAGAATTTTATTTTTTTGTTTTAGAAAGCTGAAGATGTATTCTAACTTTTTATTAAAAATGTATTGCTGGTAATATTTTTTTCCTTCAAAAATGTATTATGACATTTTTTCCTTCAAAAATGTGTTATGGCAATATTTCTTTCTTCAGAAAAGTATTGTTGCAATATTTTTCTTTCAAACACACACACACACACATATATATATATATATATATATATATATATGTGTGTGTGCGTGTGTGTGTGTGTGTGTGTGTGTGTGTGTGTAGTATAGTGTAGTAGGATACAGAATCCGAACAACAGAGGAGAAATGAAATAAAGTGGAAAAGCTTTATAATGACAAGTTGTTTCGCCTTTATACGCAAGGTAGACGTTTTCAGGTTCAAATAAAAGATCAATCTGCGTGTATTATAAACAGTTTTAGGTACCTCCAATCATTTTCGATACCTAAATTTAAACTGAAATTTTAAAAATAAATAAATTATCTTCAAGCTTTAAAATTAGCTTTAATTGAGAGCCAAGAGATTAAATTTAGTAATTCCAGTAAGCATAATACACTGGTGTATTTTAAACTGAAATTGTATTTATTGGAATCTAATTTTTTTCTGATTAAAAAAAATTAAATTTACCGCCATTTTTGATCGATCGACACATTTCGGAAACAGTAGCGAAATTTATGTTTTAAAAATCTTTCAAAAATAAAATATTCCTCGCTGACACGTTATTTAAGTCAATATTTTAAATTGAAACTTACCTTTATCTAATTTCAAACTGGTAGTACTTGCTTACTGCCTGAAATGTACGATAAAAGCTATTCTTAATTACGGTAGTCCTCTTATATCAGTGTTATCGGAAGTGACGAAAAATTTAATGACAACCGGAAGCTGTCAAGAACGCTATGTATGGCAACGAGATACACTTGAGTCAGAATTAAAAGTGCAGTTTTTCTGGTTCTCCATGTAAGGAAAATAATCCAAAACCCTTGTTAAATATCAATATAATCCATATGGAAACTTGTTATGACCCCTGTGGAACATCATACTTAATATAAATAAACATATTTACATATAATGTTTTTTTAATTATCTTAAAAATATGCCTGCAAAGCGATTTTTATGAAACTTTTCAGTTTTCGATAGGCATTATAATCATCAATTCTTAGCTAAAAAATCTTACCGCAACAGTTCTTTAAAGATTTTAAAATATTTTTAAAACTTTATAAATTATTATAATAACAAAATAAAATGAAAACAATTCATTTAAAATTTTATTAGTTGTCGAAATTTTTCTTCGGACTATAATGTCCTAGATTTTTATTATTTATTCAAGCAATTAAAAGCTTATCAAATTAAATAATATCAGAGTTTTATTGCATTTTTTATTTTACTCTTTACAGCAGATTTTCCAAAAAGGTCGTTAATTTAAAATAAAAAATAGATTATTTATATTCCCCAATGAGTCCTGCGTTAACTAACAAAATTATAGACCAAAACACTGAAATTTATTAAAATTTCATGGATTTACGTGGAGGTGGTGGGTAACAGAGGTAAAAAAATATTTCAACCAAGATTTTAAAAAAAATAATAATTTCAAAAATAATTTCATTCATTTATGAATGAGGACTGAAAGTCTCATTTAAATGCTAAAATTATTTGATTTTTGCAAGAATTTCTAAATTAATGTGTTTGACACCGGAAAAAGTGGGCGATGTAATCTTTACGTTTTCCATTGTAAAGAGTCGTAACGTTTTGGTTACCCGCTAACTCAAATCAGAACAAAAAATTTTGTGAAAATTTCGAACATGTTAGAAGGAATTTAAAAAAATTAAAATAAATAAAAATTACTTTGATTTTTCTTCTTAATAATATTATAAATATTTTGATGGAAAAGTTCGTTGTAATTAAGTTTTGGGCCTTTTTATTCATAATATACTGTTACTTTAGCTATTTAATGGAGGTACCTAGTCAAAATCTGTTGACTAAGCAAGCATTTTTTATTCGTTCTCACCAGAAGACGCTAACTTAGCAAATGATGGGTTGATGATAATGACGGACAACAGAAGAATAAATGACAAAAATATTAAAAATAATTTTTAGACACTTCAAGAGCCTCGATATTATTTCACTATTTCTTGACTAATTCCACCTTTTTTAAACTTTATTATGCGTTAAAAAATTTGTTAGATAATCAGTTAATATATAAAACCAGATGATACAAATAGGTTGAAACTTTATATATATATATATATATATATATATATATATATATAAAATGTTTCAACCTATTTGTATCATCTGGTTTTATATATATATATATATATATATATATATATATATATATATTATTGAAACTTTTGACACCTATTGGATTAGAAGTTAACCATACAGATCTCTGTTTGTTTCTCTAATTGTAACTACACCGGTTTTGTGATGAAATGTAATACTGTGTATGAGCCCGATCTGAGGTTGACAGTAGAGAATTTTCAGATCAGTGCACTTTCAATGGATTTTCTTCTTAATTCTTTTTCTTCTCATCAAAGTTATATTTATTAGGTCGAAACTGTGTTCGTATGTGTTACGATGAACTACCTACGCGTTTAAAGAGTTGTGATACAACATATCCCTGCGATGCGCATATAGTTCTTTTCAGATTTCTAGATGTTTTGCCGATTTATATCATTGGGCATTCTTTGCAATGTATTTATGTATTCCTGTCTCTGTTTTTCTGTTGTTGGTATTTTCAGTTAAAGCTGATTATATCATACTAGCAGTATAGACCGGCGTTGTTCGGGTGTAATGAAAGCTTTAAAACTAATCCATGGTCCTGGAGCTCAGACTCTTTGGACATTGGCACGAAAGACTAAAAAGCAATAATTGTTTCCAGGTAAACCGAAACCGTAGACTGAAAGAAAAATGAATGGACGTAAGTCAAATTTTGATTTCCTCGTATCGATATCAAATAAGTTTTTTCGTCGTAAACTCATATTTGAAGGCTAAATAAGTCCTCTGAGTAAATGGTATCATGGCTGAGACTAAGAACTACAATTATACCTACTTAGAGTCAAACCCGAAGCAAAAATTAAACTAAAAGGGCTGAA
>JBBBDQ010000981.1:242500-285000 GCA_037127315.1 Ascarosepion bandense | reverse complement strand
TTAGTTTAAGAATTTTATGTTCCAGTTAAAAATTAACTGATTAAATGGAGGGTTATACCAAATGATTTTTTTGCTTCTATTTTTTTCTTTTTGAGCTACTAAATTTTTCCACAAAATTGATCTCGGAAGATCGATAGCCGCTGTCTCTAAGAATTTTATCGTAAGTTGTTTTGTGTTTATATCAAAATTATAAAACTTTATAGAGATGACGGAATCGTGATTGTAAATAAATCCACTGGAGGTAAGGTTGATAGACTTAGAAAATTAATCTATAGAGTTTTTAAAGCTTTTGGTCTCAGCGTAGTAATTACCCTAATATAAAACAAGTTGTCTTCTTAGGCATAACATTAGATATAGTTTCAGACACTTTTCAACCTTACATGAAAAATAACGCTCACCGAATATATATAAACACTAATTATAATCACTCACCATCTGTTATCAAACATATTCCAGCGTCAGTCGAACGCCGCATAAACAAACACTCCTCAAATAAAGAAATATTCGATAAGATTGATAACCATTACACCAGGGGTCGGTAAACTACAGCACGCGTGCCCCATGTGGCACGCCAAGCAATTTTCAATAGCACGATTTGTTGAACTAAGTAAGTCTCTGGAAAACGAAAATTTAGAAAAGTCTTGTTTTTGTCAACTGTTGGACATCCCTCCTGCGATTTTTCATTTATCTGAAGAAACTTGCTTTTGCTTTTATTTCGGTTTTTGGTCAATTCATTCCTATGAGCAATTTTTCTTTCACATGAAAGCTGTGTTAAGTCTGCAACGAAGTTTTCTAACATCTGAGCATTTTAAAAATTGTGTAAGATTCAAAGTAACAAAGTATGTTACTGATATTAAGCAAATGGCTAAGACCATGCAAGGGCAAGGCTCCCATTAATCATAAAAACTTTAAAAAATACTTAAAAACCGTTTTTCTATTAATGTTTTTACATATATTATATTTGATCTAATGAATATGCATACACCTATGTTCTCCCTCACAGTAATATCATTGGCTGGTGCCAGCCATAAACACAGACTAGGAATACGCCTAGGGAAACGCCTATTAACTACGCCTATTGTATAAGCCTAGGCCTAAGCATACGGTATACGACTACGACGAGTTCCAGACTATTACGGCTACTTGCTAGATTGTCCTACTCGGTTACCTTGCCAAAACCACTTAGCTACTTCAAATAATATATATATCATTTTCCGGGATATATCAATATTACTGTATATTATATATTGTAGAAAAGTTATATTGAACTTGACTTGTACAAAAAGTACGTATGCTGTTGGCACACTGAATGATTTTAAAATCCTACGTCGGCATATAGTTTGCAAAAGTTAACCTAAACCTGCATTATACCATATCGGGTACTCACACGCGAGTAAGATGCAAAGGAAAAAGAGGTCATTGACAGTGCGAAAATATCTGTAGCGAGTTAATCCTGATATTGGAAAAGAAAATACATTACTTCTTCAATTATCCATACCACGATTTTCCCAAATTCGATTATTCGCACGTCAAATGAGTGATGGCAGGAAAGAAACTAGGGACACGTATATATACAAATATAATCTTAATTTTTTATTCTTCGACAGAGATGCATGTGTAGAGCAGCGGGGTCATCTGGAAAGATTTCTCACATACGAAGAAGCTGTCGGGAGTCGGAAACCAGTGCGAATTTCTTCAGCCAAAATTCTTGACTTAATGTAGTCTTAAAACTCCCACTCAAACCACATGGTCACGTCTCTTCACCCAGGCATTTTTGAGGGGAGTTGTTACATTGTTGACGTTATCTACAGCCGGATGTAACTAATCAATCCCATCTGCAGGTCCATTACCGTTCAAACCGTTTGTCACGTTTGTTGACCTTATCTACGGCCGGATGTATCTGTCAATTACATACGCCGTTCAAGTTAATATATTTTAATTGAGCATATAATCCCGCCAAATGTATAGGAAAAAGAGGGGGCGGTAAGGATATTGTCTATGTTAAAATTCAAAAGAAAAAACACCGAAGCAACGGTGGTTTTTGATAAATGTTTAATTTGTTTGGGCAGTGAAAAAGCTTTATTTATAAATGCATCTATTTTAATGGAGCTTATGCTATTAAACAAGCAGAAATTAATAAATTTTTTCATGAAAAAATGAACTGAGCAAAAACTTGAACAGAGCTTCTGGAAATATTCTCTGATAAAATAAATGTTTTTTCTTCCTTCTTTGATGGTGTATGCTAACGTCCTTGTAACCTCTCTGAAGATGGCTCATCTGAGCCGAAAGCTGAGAACCAACTTAATAACAAATTATCCAAATGTTGAAGAATCTTTGTCTTTATTTTCACCTGAAATTAAAGTCAAAATACGATATTTCGAACGCCTCGTGAATAAACATAATAGACATTCATTGTCGCTTAAATTTAACAGTATATGTTTAGAAATGTATATATATATATATATATATATATAGTAAGAGTAAAATCTAAACTTAAAAATGAACTAAAAGATATTAAAATGTAGAATAATCTGTTTACATCAATTCAGTTAAGTGCCACACGTAATAGACGCTCGGGCGATCATGTCTCTTTCGAGACATGACTGGCTAGGCTGACAATTTCTCTGCAGTAGGTTGATATTACTTTCTGTGGTAGAACGGTTGCCGACCAATGCTGTAGAACCCAATTTGTCCTGCTATTTAACCCATAGCTGGAGGAAGAAGAGATGGATTAATAACTTTCTCAAAGGCATTTGTCTGTAAGGGTATGGAACGTATTCGACTGGAATTCGAACTCGGATCTCTAAATTTTCATTCCGATATCCATTACACGATCGATATCGCATTAATTCCGAGCTGATATCCATTACGCCACAATGCATAAAGGGAAAAAAATTCACTACCCAACATATTTCCGAAATTCATATTCTTATATTTGGCCATTGAAACTCTGATTTAAAGGAATTTCCTGTGACCCAAGTATTCTTCGGAATACCTGGGAGATATCATTATTTAAATTATTTACAGTTTCACTAATATTCTGATCTTTTTTTTTTAATGTGAAACTTTTCGGTGAATATGCCCTCTGGCTTTCTACCGGAGTCTGTCCATCCAGTCAGTCATCAAGGGATTTCAATCTGACCACTTTATTTAATAAACTGGGACAGACGGCTCTGGTTTCGTGGACCATGTCAAACTATATCTCGTTTTATTCTTATTTTGTTAGTCAGTTAAGTGTCTTGGGCGATCATGTCTCGAAAGAGACATGAGTAACTGGGCAGAAGATTATCCTGCAGTAGATAGAACCCAATCTGTCCTGTTATTTAACCCATAACTGGAAGCGGATTAATACCTTTCCCAAGGGTATTTGTGCGTAACTGAATGCAAGGAATTCAACTGGAAATCAAACTTTGCACCCCGATTTTGTCGATATCTACTACACCACAACGCACTATACTCTTCTAATAACATCGAACAGCATTGGGCGCTTCGTACTTGTAATCCTGTGCCAGACTTAACTAAGTTTACTAAAACATTTCTACGCACCACACTGTATAATAATGGTTATCAAAGAAGCTACCTAGATAAATATCTATGTGCCGTGTTCTTTTAGGACGTAGGCGATCATGGCCTTCCACATCTACCTATCTCTTGTCGCTCGTAACACCCTTTCTCTTGTTATCTCACTCAATCCCCGCTCCACCATAGATCTGCTCAAGTTCATCAAGTATGTCATGCGTTGTTTTCCCTTGTTTCTCTTCATCACTATCCATTCGTAAGACGGCACCTCGGTGTGGTGTATCGATTAGCAAGCGTCTTTCGCTAGAACATGTTACAACTGAGTAGTGAGTTTGAACCTCACTAGGTGCCCCATACTTTCGGTCTTATTTTACATCTAAACGGCGCTTAGAAAATCAACTATCCATCCCCTAAGCATCAGATTCTCCAAGCACTCTTTCCTCATTTCATAGCCAAAAGATTCAGTTTTCCTTTCTTGATATTAAGTATTGATTTCTTTCTCATCTCCATCCTCTCCAAAACCCCGACATTGCTCACATGTTTTCTCCATGGCATCCTCAGAGTAATGTTCGACAGAATCCAACCATTAGTGAACGCTTCAAAATTTGTCTTTTTTTTTTTGGTATTAAAATTAACAATTACAAAACTCGGTGGCACTCAAAGTAGAAAATTACTTTGAAAAATAGAATGATGAACGAGGTTTGTAATATAAATGAAAGAGGATGGCTAGGAAATTAAAATTATGGTCCTTGGTCTCACACTCTCAGCGGGCCTCAAGTGGAATGACTATATCGAATCCATTGCTAAATCCGCAGCTATGAAAATCGGTTCTCTGTGCAGGGTCCGGAAATTTTTTTCCGTCTGAATCTATCCTGCACATATATAAATCTACAATCCGCGCGTGTATTGAATACTGCTGCCGCATCTGTTCAGGTGCCCCTGCTATTCTCCTCGGGGTTCTTGACAAAATACAACGGAGAATCTGTAATGTGATCGATACCGACTTGCAGCTACTCTCTCACCGGCATGACGTAGCTTCCCTGTGCCTCTACTATAAATATTCTTACTGTTTCTGCTCCGATGAACTTAGATCACTGGTGCCTCCTAGGTAAGAATTTGCACGAGATACTAGATTAGCAACTAGGTCCCACCCTTTTACAGTGAAACAAATAAAATGTAACCGCAATTTCTACTCCAACAGATTCTTTTCTCGCACTTCCCGACTGTGGAATTCCCTTCCATATACTTGCTTCCCCGACAGCTACAATCTCCAGTAGTTTAAATGTAAGGTCAATAGACACTTCCTAACACACTAACACACACCCATTCTCACAAACACTTATCCCATATACGCAACCTTCATCCTCGGTATCCTTACCCGTCTATAACCCTCCTTCTGACATTTCCTATATCTAACCACTCTTTCTCATCACTTTCCCCTATGTAACCCCCTGCGCAACAGTGGCAGTAAAATGCCTTGCTTGGGGTGAAATGATTAAAAAAGAAAAAATACAGAAGATATATAAACTGACTGTTGATATGAAGAGGTTAATATTGTATTGTATCGAAAAAAAGAACCCACACGGGAGCCTGTTCCAAAAAGTGGAAATTGCGGACAAAAGCCGTCTGAGTGAAAATATTTTTTTTGCGTTTGGAACATGGATGAAAAGAGAATATTTCGACTCCACGGAAGAAACCTGGCCCGTTCTAGCCTTATGGGCTGGAAACGGCGATAAGAAGAAATAAGGTCCATGTATGCATATATCAGGGAAATAGCGAGAGATTAGCGATAGTATTGCAATTAAGCGTCTCTAGGAAAGAGAATCTATCTATCTATCTATCTATCTATCTATCTATCTATCTATCTATCTATCTATCTATCTATCTCATTCTGTTCAAATCTATCTCATTCTGTTCATATTTATCTATTTGTCTATCTATCTATTTATTTTTTTCAGTTAATATTTATCTATCTATCTATCTATCTATCTATCTATCTATCTATCTATCTATGCCAGTCTATTCATATCTATCTATCACATTCTGTTCAAATCTATTTCATTCTGTTCATATCTATCTGTCGATCTATCTATTATTTTTTTAGTTAATATCTATCTATCTATCTATCTATCTATCTATCTATCTATCTATCTCATTCTGTTCATATCAATCTATCTATCTCAGTATATTCATATCTATCTATCTATCTATCTATCTATCTATCTATCTATCTATCTATTTGTTTGTTTAATGACAGGGTTAAGAGAACAGCAATATAAGGATGACTATCTGTTGAAATTGACGCACATTGCATTATCTTGAAATAGCTTAGGCTATCAGCATACTAACCAATATAATAACGTGAAAATTTTCTCTCTTGTTCTGTCTCCTCTAACCCCCTCTCTCTTTCCATTCTGTCTTTCCCTCTCTCTCTTTCTCTCCACACACACTTACACGCACTTGCACACACACTCACACACACACACACACACACACACACACACACACACACACACACACACACGCACACGCACACACACATATATATATATATATTCTTGAGTTGTGGTAGTTTTTGACGCCAAGGTTTTTGCTTATTTATTAGTTTTACAATAACACAACCTAACGACACAATGCAAACAAATGTAAATTTCAAAAGAAAGACAACTTTCTAATTAATATTAAATACCTAACCTACAACATAATATTCAAATCTACCGTGATAAATAGCACTAATACAAACGATAAAATAAAACAATTAAGCAGACACCAACACGTACATTAAAAGTAATAAATAAAGCATTCAAAAGAAATCAAACACCTCCACGATAAAAATACAGAAATGAAACAGAAAATCAACCAATCACAAAAATATCAAATTAGACCAGGCTTCTTATAAATAGGTAAGATGACCTGGACTTAACAGCAAAAAAACAAAACAAAAAAAAAAAAAAAAACAGCCGCGATAAGTGAAGATATCATAACGATATCCTCACGAAACTTCGAAATCAGCATAAACCTGCTTAATCAAAGTGGCAAATTCTTTGGATTAAACTATATATGTAAATATATTCGGTGTTTTCAGCCGTCAGAAAAACAAACTGATCACAATATGTGTAGTCAGAAATTTATTCGCTTGAAGAGAGTCAATTTTGGATTCGAAATACGTGTAGAGACACAAAAGCCAGGCTTGCCTCCCAGAGAGTAAAACACTACGCCTCTTTGGTGTCACACTCTCAGTGGACCTCAAGTGGAATGACTATATCGAATCCATTGCTAAATCCACTGCTATGAAAGTCGGTTCTCTGTGCAGGGCCCGAAGGTTTTTTCCGTCTGAATCTATCCTGCACATTTATAAATCTACCATCCGCCCGTGCATTGAATACTGTTGCCATATCTGGTCGGGTGCCCCTGCTATTCTCCTTGGGCTTCTAGACAAGGTACAGCGGAGGGTCTGTAATGTGATCGATACCGACTTAGCAGACCGCCTGCAGTCTCTCTCTAATCGACGCGACGTGGCTTCCCTGTGTCTCTTCTATAAATACTGTCACGGCTTCTGCTCCGATGAACTTAGATCACTGGTGCGCCCTGGGTTCGAATTTGCATGAGATACTAGATTAGCAAATAGATCCCACCCTTTTACAGTGAAACCGATAAAATGCAACCGCAACTTCTACTCCAACAGTTTTTTTTCTCGCACTTCCCGACTATGGAATTCCCTTCCACAAGACTGCTTCCCCGACGGCTACAATCTCCAGGAGTTTAAATGTAAGGTCAATAGACACCTCCTAACACACTAACTCCCATTCATTCAAACGCTCTTCCCATCCTCCAAAATATCTATCACCCCACTTCTGACATTTCCTATATCTAACCACTCTTCCTATTTACCTCCCCCTATGTAGCCTCAAGCGTAATAGTGGCAGTGGAATGCCTTGCTTGGGGTGAAATGATTAAAAAGAAATGTAGTTATAGACACTTGATATTATACAAAAGGTAAATACCAATAATAATAATAATAATAATAATAATAATAATAATAATAATAAATCTACACTTTAAAAAAACATTTACGACTTCTCACACTTTTCACACACACACATATATGCATGAATTATTTTATCTAGATATTTCTCTTTATAAAATCGGTTAGATTTTATACACAAAACCCATTTTAAAAATCCTTTATAAATTTAAAATTTTCACGTTTCTCGTTCGTGCACATGTATAGACTTATCAACGTAAAAATAAATTAAAACCGACAAAATGACAAAAGGCGTAACACTTTTCCGCCTTGTCATACATTTTTTCTCCTAATATTATTCTTGATATATATAAATTCATATATCCTTATCACACACACACATACACACGCACACACGCACACACACACACACACACACACACACACACACATATATATATATTCACTCAAATCTTCTTTAGTGTGTTTAAAGTAAAACCTCCATTCTTGTCAGACATCAGAAAATACAAGAATTTCTTGTTTCAACCCATTCTGACATATGATGTGCGTTGTGGTGCGGTGGATGTGGGCTTGGAGGGGGAAATCGGTGAGCCAAGTTCCAATTTTCAGTCGAGCACACTGCATTCACTTGCGCACTAGTACCCTTGGGAAAGGTATTAATCCGTCCGTTCCCTCCAATTATGGGTTAAATAATTGAGGTCTTACTGTTCATGCGATCTGTGGCAGATTTCTGCACCGATTGTTTGTTATCAGCAGTTCCAAAAAGTCTGGATGGTACTACACAATGCCTTCACCACTATAAACAAATCTCTGTGTGAATGTCTTACTAAGGTTAGACCCTCATACATCGAACTCGATGGGAGAGTCCATAATATATATATATATATATATATAAAATCGCTCCGATTTGTATTTTTTAACGCTATTCAGTGAAGAAACCCAACGTCAGTGATATTTAGAATATTCAGACACACCACTGCTCTCGCTTTCTCTCTCTCTCTCTCTCTCTCTCTCTCTCTCTTTCTCTCTCTCTCTCTTTATATATATATATATATATATGTGTGCATAATTTTCTTTATACGTCAGGAATAGTTGCTGCCTTCAGAAGTTGATGTCTGACTTCAGCAGGATTTTGAATGAGACAGAGGAGAAAAACTGAAACAAAAAATGAGATAAAATCAAAATATATACGAAAAAGTAGAAATGAAAGAAACATACACCTAAAATGAATGGGATAAAAGTTGAAAAGAATGAAGGGAAGACATAGATCAAATTTTGATTGAGCGAAGGCAAGATGATTATGGGCGATGAATCGGTTACCTTTAAGGACTGATGCATCGATGTCAAGCACAAATTTAATAGAACCAAAAGTGTAAGTGAAAGTAGAGTGTTTGCAAAGAAACGCAGGTAAGCGCAACTTGCACGTTGGGTTTGGTTGGAAGTTGCATTTTTTTTTTTTTCGTATTTTCCAAACTTAAATAAACGTTTGGTTGGGTTCGGGTGGAGTTTGAGGATCGTTGTGCATTCGAGTCAGAAGTAAATACGTGGGTGTAAGAAAATTGAAACCAGTGTGATGAGGGAGACGGGAATCTTTATGTTACCCTATAGCCATCCCTACTCTACACCTCTCCCCTCTAGCTATTCATGCTGTGAGAATGGAGCTTCTTTTTTTTATCAGGGTGGGGGAAAGGTTATAGGGGAGGTTTGGTTTAATTTGAATTATAAGATGATTAAAAAAAATGAAGGAAGGTATGCAAGTATGTAGGGGGCGATTGATAAGGGAAATGTTTTAATGCACTTAAAAAGTTTAAAAGACGAAAAACCAAAAGAAAAATATTTCAAGTGCATATTAGTGAATCCACGTGCGTGTGTATGATTATGCAAATTAAAAGGAAAGCTGTGTTAGTCTCTATGTATTTATGTCGATATATGAATGAGAATAGAATGCTTACAAATGGGTTTGTGCAGGCAGTACGAGCGTGCGCCTATTTGACTATATGTTCTGTGGCAAAAAAAAAACACATAGAAAGGACAAGACATACGAATATATATACAACTAACTCAAATATACAAGGCTGGTACAGAAGTAGATTTTCCATTGCTCTCACATCTCTACCGAATGTAACATAAGTCGAGTGGGTTCAATAGTAATAATGTGGAAACATTGCCCACAATATGATACAGTAATCTTAGCAGATACATTGCTTCAGAAGCGAAATATATTTATGATGATTCTTTGTCGTTATATAGCTTGAGAATATAAGGCATAGATTAAAAAAAAACAAAAAAAACAGAAATTTCATGGAAGAAAGAAATTATTTTTAGGTATATAAAACGCACCTGATTTTAGAGCAAAGAAAATGACCAGAAAATGACCGGAAAATAACCGAAAAATAGAAATGAAAAGGCAAAAATGAGAAGAAATGGGTAATTTTTTCCGTTGTGACAAGTAAGCATTTTAAAAATATTAAAGTTGGTAATTGGTTATTAAAAAAAAATCGCTAAAGTCATTAACTAGCTTTGAATAAACGATAAACATTTGAAACAGTCATTAACCAGCTTTCAATAAACAAATCTTTTTTTGTTATTCTCTTTCTGCATCGTAAATTAAACAATATTTTTACCTTCGAAAAACTTCCAAACTCAAGTCAGTCAGTTAAGTGCCATACCTGATACACGCTCGGGTGATCATGTCTCGAGAGAGACATGACTGATTGGGCAGGAGATTTACCTGAAGTAGGTTGCCATTAATTTCTACAGTAGACTGGTTGCTAGCCAAGGCTATAGAACCCAATCTGTCCTGATATTTGGTCCATAACTGGAGAGAAGAGACCGATTAATACCTTTCCCAAGGTATTTTCCAATGCAAAGAATTCAACTGGAATTCGAACTCGGCTCCCTGATTCCTCATATTCCCAATATTTTTCCGCTTTGAATCATGGAAAAAGTGGGATTGAGCTCTAAAACTAATTATAAGACGCGGTAGATTTTTGGACACAATTTTGGATAAGAGAAAAGCCCTGCGTCTTATACACACATAATTACAATGAGATACTTTTTGAGATTATTAAGCTATTTAATGTAGATGACAGTGGAATTCTAGAAACGGGGGTAAAACGTGTGCCTTTTAATAAATAATGGGATTAATGCGCTTTCCCTTGAAGATTTTACAAAGATGTTTGCCTCTACCCCCGAACATATATATCCAGATAAAGAGAACCAGCAGTTTTACAATTCCGAGTTCTCAGGCATTTACTTTTTTGCAAAAAGCGTTCAATACAATAAATAATGTAGAGCATAATATAATCATACAATTAATTCTTTTTAATTAAAAAACAAATTTAATTATATATATTTGAAATGAATTGTCTGAACATGATTTTTTATCGATACTCGTATTTAAGTAGATATTCTGTTTTTAATTAAACAGTATTATATATTTATATCTACTGGCCTGATTATTTACGATAAATTTTTATTACGAAAATATGTGTCACTCCGCAGGATTCGAATCTACGACCCCTTGTCTACATAGGGAAAGCTACCATTTGATCTGGCAACGTCTTAGACCGCTCGACCACGAATGGCCTCCAGTCCAAAAGTTCTAATCAAGCCTATATTTCATCTAATGCAGATGAAATATGAGTCGGAATCCGACATTTTGGTAATAAACGTTTTCTACATGTTCTACGTCTTATATATATATATATATATATATATATATATATATATATAATAGTTAGAACATGTAAAAATGATAATTTACTGCAAAAGTGTACATTTAGTTTCGACATTGTTCTTTCGATGTCACACCACAAACTCGCTCTCACGACGTTTGACACTACATTTAAACGATAATACTAACATCTTTAGGCATTAAACAACATGCCAGACCACATACACAATTCTGCGACATCCTCGTCGAAAACAGAAACATACTCAAACATGAAAACAATAAACAAAAACTAAAAATTCTCGAAGCCATGTACATAAAACAGCTGAAACCTAACTCGAACAAAATTAACTACGAAATCTTCACAAACATTCTTAAATGCTTATAATAGATAACAGAAGCGATTGGTTATCCCAAAGCCTTTCCATACTTAATAATTCTCGCCCGCACTCACGCGTGGTCATGTGTGACGTCACAAGCAGTAGTGCGATTTTCGTTTCCAGGAGGCACGTGATTTGTTCGCCGCTGCTTTGAAAATCTTTCATGTTAACAAAATAGACGACTACTACTATCGTTCGTCCGCGAACTGTTTAATAACACCCAATAATTTTCATCTTTGATATTGGCAGATGTAAGCCGAAAGCTCAGAAAGGATTAAATAAAAAACATGTATCAATATTGTGATCTTTCTTCTCTCAACGATAATGCTATTAAGCTTATCAGACGATATGAAAAGAATTTACATGAAATAAATCGAAAAATCTTAACTATATTATTTTATGAATCATGCTTCAATATATATATATATATATTTCCATTTGTAAACGATTTACTACGCGACCTAAGTTTCCACCATGAGTGGTGTCATCAGGCGATTTTCAATAACTTATTGAAAATTGTCTGAAGACACCACTCATGGTAGAAAATATTCAAAAGTTCTACAATATAATTTTATTGAACACTTATTGTGCGGGTTTGTTTGATTTTTATAATCATTTCACCCCAAGCAAGGCAGGGCCGCTACTGGTATGCAGGGTGGGGTGCAGCGAAAGAAAATCAAGATACATTCTGCGTCGAACAAAGGATAAGGGATGCATGGGAATCAAGGAGATACCAAATGGAAACTGACGTTGCATTTAAACTTTTGGGAATTGTAGCTGTCAGAGAAGAAAGCAAACGGAAGATAGCCTGACAAACTGGAAGTTGCGAGAAAAAAGTGAGTACAAAAGGCGGTTAAATTTAGCTATTTCAACGGTAAAAGATGGTGCCTTGGTACCAATCTAGTAGCACGCGTAAAATCATTTGGTCGGGGAACCAAAGGAAGAAGCTCATCAGAGCAGTTGTCATGGGAATGTTTGTAAAAAAGACAGAAGACAGACACATTGTCGATGAGAAAGTAGCATAAGCTGGGCTGCCTAGTCAGGATCAATTGCATTGCAGATCCTTTGAATTTTGTCGAGAAACAGGAGGTGAATAGCAGTAGCACAAGATCAGATATGGCAACAGTATTCAATGCGCGTACGAATGACATTTATAAACGTGCAAGATAGGTTTTTCCTGAGAAGTAACTTTTTGGCACTACACTTCTTGGCAGTAGATGCAGTTATAGATTCGATTTAGTCGTTCCACTTCAGATCGATTGAGAGTCTGAGGCCAAGGAAGTGCAGTGTATTGCACTCTAGGAGACCAGCAGCGTTTATTCGGATGGTAAATAGAAAGTAGTACCCCATACTTTTGGCCTTGTGCCACATCTCAGCGGCGCTTAGAAAATCAACTATGATGTTTATAATGAGCAGTGTAGTTTTGGAGGCATTAAAATTCAAGGGCCGTTTCCTATTTCATTTCAATCAGAGATTTGAAGTACCTCTCAAAAACAGGAGCTAGATTTACTTTGTTAGCCTTTTCAGATTTCCTATTGAGACGGGAGGAAATGGTAGTATCATCTGTATAGATGCCAACTTCGGAAGTGATGACCACATGAAGATCATCGATGAAGATCAGAATAGGTGTAGGACCTAGGGAAAAGCCCTGAGGAACGCCCGCGTTCGTATGAAAGAATATGGTAGCTTACCCATTCAAAAAGACCTTCATCTCGCTATTTGCTAGGAACGATTGGATTAAATATACCGTACTCCTAGAGCTGATGCAGGAGTTCAGCTTGTTAACCCCTGTCAAACGCTTTCGAGATATCTAGAGCAACGGCTCATGCTTCGCTGTTCTTATCCTTCAGTGATAGCTGTCAGTGCATGAGTGGCAGGCCTAGCAGAGAGGAAATCATATTGCTTATCAGAGAGTAGATCGTGAGATGTGAGTTGCTTAACTACTTCAGCAATGAAAATAACCTCGAACGCTTAGCCAAAAAGCGGTAAAAACTTAATAAACGATAGTTAGACGGATTAAAGGGCTTCTCAATGTTGTTAAAACAGGAGCTATAGAAGCAGAAATCCATCAATGAACGCTGAACCTTTCAATCACTTAGTCTCTCACGTATATTCTGGGTTTCCTCAGGCATTTTCCCAGTAACCCTTAGAGTCGTGCTTATCTTCTAGATCTCTTCCTTACTTCTATCACTTATTCTTGCCATGTCATGCAGCGCTTCCCTCTTGGCAATTCGGATCATACTGTAGTGTCTGTTAATATATATATATATATATATATATATATATATATATATATATACTGCTCTCCATCCAGGGACTTCCTAACAGCTGAATATCTCACTGCTGTCAACGAGCAGACTGGAACTCGTTCCGTGATTTCCTTTGCATCTTTAACAATTTCTTTTCTCACACTTCCAGTCTGCCAGACTCCCTTCCGTTTACTTACTTCCCTGACAGCTACAATCCCCAAAAGTTTAAATGCACGGTCAATTGCCATCTGGTATCACCTTGATTCCCATCCATCACTTATCCTTTGTTCGACACAGCATGTACCTTGTTTTTTTGTTTGTTTTTGTTTTTTTCTCGCTGTAAATCCACTGCATGCCAATAGCGTTCATGCCTTGCTTGGGGTGAAATGATTATAAAAAAACAAACAAACCCTCATGTTGATAACATAAAGATATTTTGTTGGTAGGAGGTTCTTAGCTGTTGGGGAAGTGAAAAGAGATATTTACACCGCTTGATCAGATTTATCAAAAGGCCAGAGCTGCATAGTATGACATGAATCATGGATATCTCTTGAAACAAACTTTTTCGTCTCCCTGTTCAATAAAGCTCCTCTGAGGTTTCTTCTTGCGTAAAAGCCGTCATCGAGGCTTTCATTTCCTCAAGAATATTTCAACTCAAATCTCGTTCATCTCCTTAGTTCTCCTTTGCTTTCTCGGTCGCCATTACCCGAAGGAATTACTTCTTCCGTTTGTACCTGACACCTCTGATTACAACAGACGCCCCTTTAACTCTGCTCGTAATCGATGCAAGCGTGTCCTATATAAAGCAAAGTTATTGTTTTCTGAGAGAATAAAACAACGGCTAGGAAGGAAATTCTCATCAATAATGTAAATAGTGATAACAGCTACTGGGCTTGAGAAGAGAAAATAATGGCATAATAATGATGTTAACATTTCACGCGACTTCAAATAAAAGTCCTGGAATGAAACCCCTATTAATAAATGGAAGCGCGATAACAGCTACTGAACTTGGGAAACTTATTTTCCTGGAAAATTGTTTTAGGAGAAATATTTCATAAATTTTAATCGACAGTAGAACTTGGTCAATGAATGCTGAATATTTCCTTATAAGGAAACGGCTAATATTACCATTAACAGTAGGGATGAGGACAGTACATACTATAGTTAAATCAAAGTCAGATTGACAGAGGGAAAAAAAACTACTGGACTTATTAATGCCGAATGTTTCCTTATAAGGAAACGGTTAATATTACCATTATCATTGCGCCTTCTGATTTTTGTATCACATTTTCCGCCATCTTGCTTGACTTTTTTCTTTTTTTTATAACCTCATCGCCCTAAGCAAGGCAGTTTACTGCCACTGGTGCGCAGGGGGTTACATAGGAGGAAAGTTATGAGAAAGAGTGACAGGTTATAGGTGGTGTCAGGAAGTGGGTAAGAGAAGAATGAGAATATTGATGAGATTGGAGTGGATGGAGAAATGAGTATGAGAGAGAGGATACAAGTTAGTGAGATAGATGATGACTATTGTCTTTACATTTAAATTATTGGAGATTGTTGTTGTCGGGGAGCTAGTAAACGGAAGGGAATTCCACAGGTGGGAAGTGCGAGAAAAGAAGCTGTTGGAGTAGAAGTTGCATTTACATTTCATTGGTCTTTGGTATCTTTAATTTGTTCTTAGATCCTTGTGCTGTTCTTCTTGTAATTGTCATAGTTGATGTTTTCTTACTTTCGATAAGGCTTTTTTTATCGCTTTTATTTGCATCAATCTCTGCAATTTTGTGTATCTGCTGTCAACCGACCTAAGTACAACAATCAAATTATTGGTTTTAGTCATAATTTAATCACCCGATTGATTGATTCATTAATTCACTATCATTTTTTGAGGCTTATCAACCATTTGCAGGCTATTTAACATCATCTCACCCTTTTACACCCAACGGTGTGTAGGACAGTAACCTTTTGTTGCTGTTTCCGTTACAAACTGTTTTTTAAGAGGCAGAGCTGTTAGCCCTACCCCCAAACCTGGAGGATCATTCTTGGACCTTACGTTTACAGCACTTGGTATTCCCAGACGGTCACCCATGTAAGTACTGACCAAGTTCAATGTTGCTTAACTTCAGTGATCGGCCGAGAACCGGTATATTCAGCACGATATAGCCGTAGACGCAGGCTATTTCAGGCGAGGGAATTTTTTTTTAATTGCAATATTTTTTTTTTATATAAGCATGGTTTTAGTGATACAAGTCTTACAAAACAACTCTAAAATTGGAGAGAAAGGTGGATTCATACATTTTCTAAGGTATTTGCACCTAAGTGAATATAACGAACGTAAAAGAATTTGGAAGTCGGATCTCCAATTAACAATTTTTAGCCTTTATCCAATACACCACTAGCACATCCAAGCTTACAACATCTGGTAGTCACTCATCTAGATACTAACTAGGCGCGACTTTGTTTAACTTTGGTGATCATACAGAAACCTATATTTTAAGTTGATGTAAACATAATCTTAAAATAGAACCGGAGGGACAAATAAAAATGATTTGTACACCAAAATGACAGAAAGATAATACGTTTTTAATTATTGTTTCTTTAGAATATTTTTACATATGATACATTAAAAAGCATATATCATTTTTCCGATATCCCTATTAGTTATCTGAAATATTCTCAGATGAATTATTCTGCAATCTTTATTGGTCGACGCTCTGGGGAATTAGATTCTTAGCAGACTGCTGGTCATTTCGGTGTCGTCTTTAAGAAGAAGTGTTCCCGAAATAGAAACTGGTAAGAAAGAAACTCATCAGCCGATGAGAACAAAGAATGACTTTCTCAAAGAGATGATTGAGTATAAAAGACATGATCATCGTTATGTCGCTCTTTCGAGATCGAACTTTTTGAATATGGCCATTAATGAAGTGTATGGTGACTGGGAGTGATCCGGCACCATAGGCATTACTAGTTGAAGACAATCTGAAGGATGTAGGTTTGCAAAATCAGGTTCTGAATGATTCATAGAATGCAACAGCCTCAAGAATAGAAAAGAGTTTCTTATTAACAGTGATGAGTGAAAATCAATTTTGTACCTATCTCCTAGGTAAACAAATAGATAGATAGATAGATAGATAGATAGATAGATAGATAGATGTGAATAGACTAAGATAGATAGAGAGATATTCAGAATATGAGGTAGAGAAAAGAGAATCAGGACGAGATAGATAGATAGATAGATAGATAGATAGATAGATTGATAGATAGATAGATAGATAGATAGATGTGAATAGACTAAGATAGATAGATAGATAGATAGATAGATAGATAGATAGATAGATAGATAGATAGATGAATGAATAAGACTAAGATAGATAGATAGATAGATAGATAGATAGATAGATAGATAGATAGATAGATAGATAGATATCAAAAGATTGGCATGTGGAGAACAGAGGTAAAGATTGAGATAGATAACCTTTTAATGTCACCTTAGCACGCTTATTTAAATTATCACATTTTTTAAAATCAGGTCCATATTAACAGATCTTTCCCAAAATCTCATTATAGCTGATATATAAATGGTATCTAAAAAATTTACGCCTTAAATATTGACATAAATAATATTGTTATTACGCATTATTTGATAGAACCAACTATTGAATTTACCTTTGAAATAGATATTGATAATTCACTATCTTTTTAGATATTTGAACAATTACATTTAATGAAAAAAAATCTCTATGAATTTCGAAAATCAACAAATCAAAATAAATGCATGTATATTTTCACCGGAACGGTAACAGGATCTGATCGAGATTATAGAGCATTTACACAAGGTATTGTCATTGGGTTTTGATAGAAATTTTCGTATAATATGATTTTTTTCTTTTCGGAGCTCAAATTTATAGGAATTGTCCAAATGTTTTGTTTCTCCAAGTGATTTGGCTATACTTTGAGCCATATTCAAGAGTGAATTTTTTTTAACTTTTAATTTTTCATTTAAGTTTAATAAATTATTAATAAAAAAAGAAAGAAAAAACTATAATATCAATTATGAAGACGGTTATAATGTGCTTGCCGTGTTCGGAATATAACAAATACATGATTCCATATACATAAACTCTACACGTATTTAGTTAAAGATAAAACAAAATTCACACTTGAAAATGGTTAAACGTATAGCCGAAAGCGTTCAAAAATTTAATAATAATACCTTGTCAGTCATTTGCAATGAAACTTGTATAAAAGTGGATTGCTGTCCAAATACACAATATATATATATAGGTGTATGGGTAGGTTTTGATGGCTATCACAAGGCGTTTAGTAAAATAAAGGAAGGTAAAGAAGGTGTTTATAAATCATTAATATTTCGAGATCATTGTCTCATCTTCAGAATGATAGGAGAGCTTGATTTCACGTCCGCTTGTGGACCGTGCCTTTCAACGAATGGTCTTCTTTCACTGTTACTGCTGCCGTTAATTGTAATGTGTGTGTGTGTGGGGGGGGGGGGTTGTGTGGCGGACTGGGGTAAGAAATGGCTCTTGAATTTTAATGCTTTCAAAACGAATCTGTTATTTATTAACCAATACAGACAATCGCTCCTACCACCCCTCCCATTAGCATGGATCAGGCTAGTCTCCCTGAAAGCAAAACACTGCGCCTCCTTGGATTAACTCTTACAACAGAGCTCAAGTGAAATGACTATACAGAATCCATAGCTAAATCCACTGCTAAGAAAGTCGGTTTTCTGTGTAGGGCCAGGAAGTTTTTCCCGTCTGAAACAATCCTGCACATATATAAATCTACCATTCGCCCGTGCATTGAATATTGCTGCCATATCTGGTCGGGTGCTCCTGCTATCCACCTCGGGATCCTTGACAAAATCCAACGGAGAATCTGTAATGTGATCGATCCCGACTTGGCAGCTCGGATACAGTCACTTTCTCACCAGCGCAATGTAGCTTCTCTGTGTCTCTTCTACAAATACTTTCTCAGATTCTACTCCGATGAACTTAGCTCACTGGTGCCCCTATATATGAATTTACTCGAGCCACAAGATTAACAACTACGTCCAACCCTTTTACTGTGAAACCAAAAAAATGTAAACGCAGATACTACTCCCTCAGCTTCTTTTCTCGCACTTCCCGCTTGTGGAATTGTCTTCCGTTTACTGTCTTACCCGACAGCTATAATCCCCAAGAATTTAAATGTAAAGTCAATAGTCATCTCCTACCTCACTAACCTGCATCCTCTCTCTCTCATGCTCTTTTCTCCGTCCACTCATTCCTACCACCCCATAACCTGTCACTCTTTCTCATAACTTTCCTTCTATGTAACCCCCTGAAAAACAGTGGCAGTAAATTACCTTGCTTAAGGCGATATGATTATCATATATATATATATTCATCCGCAGACAGATCTGTTTCGCTGTAGCACAGCTCATCAGTACGGTTAGACAGCCGATTACTTTTTACCCAGGATTGAAATCCGACCGAATTGGCGTCAATCGGCTATTCTAACTCTGAGCTATGGGCGCTCGGTAGAAGGAGGCGGACTTTTTAGCGTGTATATTATCATTATACACGCTCAATAGCTGAGAGTGTTCTAATTCATTGCTGAATGAACGATGCGTAGATGCCAGAGTAGCTACTGTTTTTCAATATATATATATAAACGACGAAAGCTGTTTTCTAGGATTTGTTGTAAACTAAATGCGACAGAAAGTGATTTTTGTAAATTTGATCCATTTGGGGCAAAAAACCACTACGAATCGAAATTCATTACACGTTATGCCGATAGATTTTGGAGACTATCATCCTTCAAGCTCATTTCTTATTAGACGTCTTTCGTAGTATCGTTTCGGCAAAATATACTTCATCTTGAGAGCATTTTCACTTGTCTCCATCCCTAACCCTGTCTAGTGTCTCTAACGAATTTCAATACTTGTGATACAACACTAAAAGTAATTCAATTAGAACGATAAAAAAGAAAGAAAGAAAATTTAGTTTTTGCTTAAAAATATATATCGCTTTTCTTACAACTTTAATCCACACACCGACACGAGAACGCCAAAGTACAAAGGAATTTAAAAAAAATATCCTACGTAAACAACTTTTTCACTTGCCATGTCGTATAATGTTACGGAAGCCCTTAGGCATTTAGAATCGATGCAGAAAATAGTTCTTTCTTTTTCTTCTTTTTAATTACCTTAATATCTTATTTCTTTCATGCGTTCCTTAATTTATTTTGCTGTTTTGTTTTGTTTTGTTTTTTCTTCTTCTTTTTAAACATACCAATGTATTTTTAAACGTATAAGTCATGTTTATTATTTTATTTTATTTTTTTAATTGGCTCAGGTGAATAGCACTTGTCAGACTCTTTCTCTCTGTGCCATTTGAATCGCTAAAATTTCCTGTTACCTCAATCCTCCCTGCATTCATTCAAGATCCTAATTTTACTTCGTTTTGCATTAACCGTTTATTTATACCTTTTGAAATAAAGATACATATCGACTTCGGTTTAAGCTTCGATTACGATAACATTGAAGCGTTACTAACGAACACTATAATACATTTGACATTTCCTTCCTTCGTAACTTTTTTATTTCTCTTTCTTTTTTATTTCGTTCTATATCTGCTTCTCACTGTTTTACATTTCTTTTTTTTATCGTGATTTTTCTTTCATTTTTTATCGGTTTTCTCATTGTTTTGTTTTGTTTTTTTGTTTTTTTTTGATGTTACAGTTAATTTTTCTTTCTTTCTTACTTTCTTTTAAATCGTTTTTATTTTCCTTCTTCGCCTTACAGTTCTTTCTTTCTTTCTCTTTTTCTTTATTTCTTTCTTTCGTTGTTTCTTTCTTTCTTTCTTTCTTTCTTTCTTTCTTTCTACGTGTCCCCATCATTTTCAGTCATACATTTTTCTTTATTTTTTCTTTTGTATAGTTTTTCTTTTTCCTCTTTCTTCGCTTTGAAACTTTCTTTCTTTCTTTCTTTTCTTTTCTTTTCCGTAGATTTTCTCTTCTTCGCTTTACAGTTCTTTCTTTCTTTCTTTTTTCTTTCTTTCTTTCTTTCTTTCTTTCTACGTGTCTCCATCGTTTTCAGTCATACATCTTTCTTTCTTTGTTTTTTTCTATAGCTTAGATTTTATTTTTCTTCCTTCTTCGCTTTGAAATTTTCTTTCTGTTTTTTCTATCCCTTTCTTTTTCTTCTTCTCTTTACAGTTCTTTCTCTCTTTCTTTCTTTCTTTCTTTTCCATCGTTTACTTTCTTCCCGTCACTGATTTTTCTTTCTTTCTTTCTTTCTTTCTTTCCTTCTTTCTTTCTTTCTTTCTTTCTTTCTTTCTTTACACGTGTTACCCTTGTTTTCCTTTAATTTTCTTTGATTCTTTTTTTGCCTCGCTTTTTTTCTTTTTTCTTCGTTTTCATCTTTCGTTCTTTCTTTCTTACCTTTCTTTCATATAGTTTTTTCTTTTTTAATTTTTCTCTTTTTCTTATATCAGCTTTAAAGTTCTTTATTTATTGTTCTTTTTTCTTTCATTCTTTTTTGTTTTTCCATATTTTTCTTCTTTCTTTTACATTTCTTTTTGTTTGTTTCTTTTTTTTTCTTTTTTAGTCAGCGTTGTCATTGTTGTCCTTTTCTTATCCCTTTCTGCTTTTCTTTCTTTGTATGTTTGTAGTAATAAATTGACCACATTCCATCTCTCCTCTCGCTTGTAACTATCCATCACAATCAAATAAACGATTTTCAGCGCTAAAGCAAAATTAGTCAAATAAATCGTCATAAGCTACTCAGAATTGTTTCTATATTACAATATTTTTCACCACTTTTCTTCATTTTCTTCCGTTTTATCTCTCTATTTTTCTTTATCTCCATTATTTCTCTTTCATTTTTAGTGTCGTATGTTTTTCTGTTTTTTATTTATTTACAGAAGAGTTTCTCCTTTCTCCTCTTTCGTTTTTTATTTCCATAATTCTTTTTTTATTCTTTTCGTTCTTTTATTGTCCATATTATTTATCTATAATTATGTCTTTACCTTCACTAGTTCTCTCTTTTCCTTTCTTTATTTTCTTCATTCATTTCTTCTTTCTTTCTTTCTTTCTTTCTTTCTTTCTTTCTTTATTATATTTGTTTTCTCTTCTGATTTGCATTAAAATTCTTTCCATTCTTTGTAGTTTCTTCTTTCTTTCTTTTTTTTCTTTCTTTTTCATCTTTGATTTTTCTCTTCTGATTGGCTTTACAATTCTTTCTATCTTTTGTATTTTCTTTCTTTTTTACTTTCGATCTGTTCCAATACATTTTATTATTTATTGTTTCTTTTCAATCTTTCTTTCTTTCTTTTTTGTTTTCCCGTTATATTTTATTTTTCTCTTTGTTTATAATTCTTCCTTCCTTTCTTTCATTTAATTAATTTCTTTTTAACTTGTTCTTCTTCTTCTTAACTTCTCTTTTCCGAGTTTTTCTTTCGTTTTCGCCTTTTTCTTTTTTTCATTTCTCTTGCATTTCACCCCCCCACCTTTTCCTTTATTCATATCAATTTTGCTTTTGAACATCTAATAATACCAATGCGACAAGCGTTAACATAGAAATTAAAGACGACTTTAAAAGCGAAAGAAAAGTAGGACACTGCGATAAAATTGAAAAAGACGCGTAAAAAGCAAAAGGTAGAATTACTTTTGTTAGTATCGAATTGGCGCTTTCCTTCTTTATATTCCATGTCTTTTATACAGCAATAAAGTAATTTCCCTGCACTTTTCTTTGCTTAGGAAATTATATCAGTATGCACCAAATTTGATCCATTTTCATCCTCTACGTCACTTTCGGGTTATCCCCCCCACACCCAATCCCCAACCTGCCCAAATGTCGGCTAAAAGAGAATCGAATTCATTTTATTAGAAAAGAACGTTTCTAAATTCACGTTTGCATAAATCAGTCAAAAAAGTAGGGAAAAACAGAAAAATGATTCTTCCTTTAAAACATGAGTATCTGAAAAAGTAAAGAATATGTTAGTGTCCTCTACAAGCACCCACACAACCACAATGTTACTACTATATCGACAAGTAGATATCAATTTGTGCACCCGTGAACAGGTACACGTATGCAGGCCTGCGCAGGTACATTCAAAACAAAAAAACTGATATTATCTAAACTGGACTTAGGGCAAGAGCAAATGAAGGAGGAAAAACTCTTAACTGTCATGAAATTATATATTCCTAATAAATTTTTAAACTGTCAGATGTGAATAAACTGGAATATACAAGTAAAAAACTATGAATAAAATTAGACATGTATGAACATCTAAGGACACACACACACACACACACACACACACACACACACACACACATATATACATACATTTTTTTTTTAATCATTTCACCCCGAGCAAGGCGAAAACGCCACTGATGTGCAGGGGGTTACATAAATGTAAAAAGATTAATTAGAAAAGAGTGAGGAGTACAAACTAGTTAGAAAGGAACAATAGAAAGCAGGTGCGATGACAGATACATAGGTGGAGAGAAAGGGAAAGTTATACAGGGGTGGGGAGAGAGCTAGAGTCCAGTGGTTAGTAGATGAGTATTGACTTTGCATTTGTGTAGATCCCGCTCAAGGTCAGCAGCGAGATTATGTTTGTCCGCCACGACAGGTTTCTTACTGGAGCGGGAGTATATTGTAGTGTCATCTGCGTAGATGCCTACTTGGGACTTGATCTCATCTGGGAGGTCGTTGATGAAAATAAGGAAGAGCGTTGGGCCCAGGATAGAGCCCTGTGGGACACCAGCATTCGTGCCGTAGGACGAAGAGGCACGCCCATTCAGAACGACCTTCATTTTGCGGTTATTTAAGAAAGATTGGATTAAGTCAAGCAGGCGACAGGTAATACCATAACCGCGTAGTTTGCATAGGAGGCCAGAGTGCCAAACACTGTCGAAAGCCTTGGAGATGTCTAGAGCAACCGCGCGAGCCTCGTCAGACTCATCAAGGGCCTGTAGCATGTACTCCGTTACGGTTGTTAGCAAGTCGGCCGTGGACCTGGCAAAGCGGAATCCATATTGCCTGTAGGAGAACAGTTTGTGGGCGGTGAGATGATGAATTATTTCAGCATTGATTATAGCCTCGAATACTTTCCCGAATATCGGTAGAAGACTGAAAGGGCGATAGTTGGATGGGTCCGAGGGTTCACCACAATTCTTAAATACAGGAACGACTGAAGAGAATTTCCAGCATGCATGAAAGCAGGAAACAGAAAGGCAGTAGTTAAATAGTTTAGAGAGGACAGAGGAAAGTTCAGGAGCACACCTCTTAAGGACTATCACCGGGATTCCATCGTCTCCACACGCGTTATGGGGGTCAAGTTTTGAAATTACTCTGGATACTACTGTCGGGGTAATATATACGTCGTGCAGTTTGGCCTCAGTTCTAATAGGGAAGTCGGGTGGGTGTACTCCGGACGAGTCGAATGTGGAGTTGGATGAGAATCTGTGGGCAAAGCACTCGGCTTTGTCCGCAGATGACGTGAGAACCTCAAATCCATGGATTAAAGGCGGTACTGAGGATTTCCTATTGTTGAGCACTCGTTTACAAATCCTCCAATAGTCCTTGGAGCCGAACTTGCGGTCAGCTATGTGCTGTCGCATTCTCTCAGCAAACAACTGTTTGGCGTCATTTAAGGTTCTCTTGCACTCATTGCGAGCAGATGTGAACAGGCGTGATCAGTTGGCTGTCTCCGGAATAGATGGAAGTAATGGTTCCTGTGGGCAATGGCGGCTGAGCAGGCCGGAGAGAACCACGGAGAGGAATGAGGTTTTAAGCAATACTTCCTGGTGGGTATGAAGGCATCAATGCCAGCTTTCACCCATGACGAGACCTCAGAGGCACAGTCATCAACTGATAGGTCGAACACTTTTCCCCAAGGGACGTCGCAGAGGAAATCGCGAAAGGCATCCCAGTCAGCTTTTTGGTAGAGGTAGGAGGTCCTATAAGTAGGGGGCTCCTGTTGGGAGTGAGATTGGAAAGAGATACTTAGAGAGACTACAGCGTGGTCGGAGTTACCGAGAGGACAAAGCTGCGAAACTTGACAGGTGTCAGGCGCAGAGGTGAAACATATATCTAGCAGTGAGGAATATACATCTATATATATATATATATATATATATATATATATATATACACGATAAGTTATAGTTTAGAACATGTACAAATTATAATTTGTGCATGAAAATCGGTTCAACACCGATGTATATATATATATATATATATATATATATATATATATATTATACTCGTGTCGAAAACCTTCCTCGAAAACTTTCGACGGAAGGAAAAAAATATTTTTAAAAAAGCAAGAGCTTAGTACATAAACGTCAGTCGAAATTGTTCGGACCGAGATCAGCACGAAGCCCAAAGAAAAAACTGATACGAGTAATCATCTAACAAAAAGCGCTCAATACAGAAGTTGAGCGAAATAAATAGATGACACCTAATGAGCCAGACGAACCTACCGAGGTTTTATCTAAACGGATCGGCAGAAAAAGCTTCAAAATAAATACAATGTATCTAAATACAAATTAGAGGCATATCATAACAGATCATTTTATCTTAAATAAATCAACAGCTATTTCCGATAAATTTTCAAATCAATTGGGGATTCGGTCTTGTTTAAGTGTTCAATAATTTTAACACATTTAAAATTATGGACTAAAATTAGTGTAGTGTTAGCAGTATATCCCGGCGTTGCTCCGATCCGGTGTTGCACCGATGTAATGAAAGCTTTAAAACTAATCCATGTTCCTGGAACCCAGACACTTTGAACGTTGGCACGAAAGACTAAAATGCAATAGTTGTTTCCAGTCAAAGCGAAACCGTAGATTGAAAGAAAATGAATGAATGTAAGTCAAATTTTGATTTCCGGTATCGATGTCAAATAAGTTTTCCGTCGCAAACTGAATTTTGAAGGCTAAATAAGACCTCTGAGTAAATGGTATCATGACTGAGACTAAGAATTACAATTATACCTACTTAGAGCAAAACCAGAAGCAAAAACCCCCCCAAAAAAAAACTTGCTGAAGACCTGATTTTAATCAGACCCGATAGGATATCAGGTATCGATTTCCAATATCGGAGACAAATAAGTCATCCAAGGATAAACCAACCTAAGTAAGTCCATGAAAACTTTTCGTATCCATCGAGAGTAAAATTGAAGAAAATAGGCCATATTAATGGCTGAATATCTGTTTTTGATCAGATTCAATAGAATATCAGGGGTATCGATTTCCGATATCGGGGAAAATAAGTCGTCTGAGAAGATCTACTAATGTTTGGAACTAAAAACTATAATTTTACCAAGTTAGAGCAAATTCTGCAGCAAGAACCACGATAAAAGTGCTGAAATCCTGTACTTGATCAGAGCTGATCGGTTATCAGGGTATCGATTTTCGATATCGGATGGAAATCAGAAAACATAAGAAACCTATGATCTGATCGGAAGTCTAAAACATATTTGTGTGAAGTTTGGTGAGAATCGGATAAAAATTGTGGATTTGTATAAAGGACAGACAGACAGAGAGACAGACAGACAGACACACTCCAAGGTTTTAAATTTTCATTCTCCTTAACCGGTTGCTAAACAAGACTAGAGAAGCTAGATAGCACCAGAAATCGTTGTTATAGCAATCAAAAAATGTGTGTAGAAAGAGCATGTTGAGGGAGTCTCAGAAAGAGAAATTAATCTCGTTTTTTTTTTTTGGTGGGGGTGCATGGATTTCAGCCATACCTTGATTTTCTATATCTCCCTTTCTCACACATTCTTTTTTCTCTCTCCCTGCAGTACGAACATGTATTTTATTTGTTTCTCTGTCAAAGTTAATTAGCCTCACACAACCAGAAGTGCTTACGGCCACAAAATGGTAAAACACCGTGTGAAACTGTAGTAGAGGCGCTACTAAACTGATAAAAACTAACTTTTAATATACCGATGACTCGACGAAAAAAAGTAGGAAATACTGATAACTAAAGTATTGAAAACCAAGGAGTCGTCTGGTTTGGGTCAGGTCTGAGATAGTGAAGGAATATTCTAAAGATCCCCCAGTAAATAAAGGAATTCGCCACCCCTGGCCTCAAAATTTGGTCGATGATAAAAAAGTAACTTTGAATATACTGATGACCGGATGAAGGAAAACAGAAGAAAATATTAGTTGCTTTTTTTTATCTGCTAGAAAAGTAAAACAAAGAGAAATTTAGATTTGGTCAAAAACTCAAATAAGTGACGGCATATTCTGAAGACCACCGAAGAAGAATAGTGTTAGGGCGCTCTCCACCATTGTCTTATTGTTCCTACCATTATATAACGTGGTAGGGGAAAGACCTCGAGGTTGTTGCGTTGCGTTGAGCATTGCGTTAGCGTTGACTGTTCAGCTCGATACCAAGTTAGTCGAATGTTTCCGGTAGCGAACCGGAAGTGTGATATACACAGACTCGACGTCTTACTACACTACGTGTTTACTAAACCATTGTTCCTGTACTCTACTAACAACTCTGTTGTACATACTATTTTTCCGGTAATATATTTCATTTACTTTATTTCCGTTGTTTGTGATTATTTACACAACTATTTCTGTTACACACAACATAACAAATAGATAAATACTTTTATGATAATCGAAAACGAGCGAACGGCTAAGATAATTGTTATTTTTTTATCTTTTCACGACTCTTGAATACATGAGCGGCCTTCTGTCGACTGATAAAATTGTGCGTTGTGGTGCATTGGATATCGGCTCGGAACGAGAAATCTGGGAGCCGAGTTCGAATTACAGCTGAATTTATTGCATTCACTTACGCACACATACCCTTGGGAAAGGTATTAATCCGTCTATTTCTTCCAGTTACGGGTTAAATAACAGGATAGATTGGGTTCTATAGCCTTGGTCGGCAACCAGTCTAACGCAGAAAGCAATGGCAACCTACTGCGAGATAATCTTCTGCCCAGTCAAGTCTCTTTCGAGACATGATCGCCCAAGCGTGTATCACGTATGACACTTTACTGACTGATAAAATAACTTTTGAAGCCAGAGTGTCTTCTAAACAAAAAATTTTTTCGACTGTCGAAATAAGATAAAACGTCTCAAATTAAGGGATCGAAAGAAACCTGATCGCTCAAGCGAATATCACGTATTGCAATTAACTGACTTTTTTTTAATCATATCACCCCAAGCAAGGCAGTTTTACTGCCACTGTTGCACAGGGGGTTACATAGGAGAAAGTGATGAGAAAGAGGGTTAGTTATAGGGAATGTCAGGAGGAGGGTAATAGACAGATGTGAATACCGGTGCAATGAGAGTGGAGTGGGCGGAGAAAAGAGATTGAGAGAAAGGATGCGAGTTAGTGAGATAGAAGATGTCTATTGACCTTACATTTAAATTCCTGGAGATTGTAGCTGTCGAGGAAGCAAGTATATGGAAGGGAATTCCACAGGCGGGAAGTGCAAGAAAAGAAGCTGATAGAGTAGAAATTGCGGTTACATTTAATCGGTTTCACTGTAAAAGGTTGGGACCTAGTTGCTAGTCTAGTAGCTCGTTTAAATTCATACATAGAAGGCGCCAGTGAGCTAAGTTCATTGGAGCAGAAGCCGTGAAAGTATTTGTAGACGAGGCACAGGGAAGCCACCACACGTCGGTGAGAGAGCGACTGTAGCCATTGCAGATTCTCCGTTGAATTTTGTCAAGTACCCTGAGGAGATTAACATCCGACCAGTTGTGGCAGCAGTATTCAATACACGGGCGGATGATAGATTCAATATGAAGAAAGCGAACTTGTAGATTTCGACATTTATATTGACATACTGTAGTCAAGAAAGACAGAGGAAAGCATCGTGTAAACGATTTAATATGCCTGTGTAAATGGTGGTCAGAACAATGATTGATGGAAGAGCGAAAGTTTCAAACTAACTTGGTCGCCATCAAAGATAAGAGAGCCCAGTCAACGATACATAATGAAGAAAGCAAACTTTCAGAATTTTACTTACTGGAGTCAAGAAGCGAAGGGGAAGCAGTGTGTAACCTACTTAATATAGCGAAAATATATTAAGACTTAAAAAGAATAAATAGTTGTGAATAGCTATGCCCGACCAAAACAAATTATTATTGAAACTCATCTCTGTCATATCTCCATGACGAGCGAATCGATCTAAAGTTCAAGACCATGCCCGAGTGCGAATGAAAACTATACAAGCTGGATGGAGATTTAAGGCATAATTCGCCAACACAAAGTAGCAGCTGTTCCGCATGAGTTTTATGGTCGGATAAAGCAACCGGACTTGCAACGTTCTGGGAGAGGGTTGATAGCTAGGTATATTCTTTGGATGAGGTAGGAGTTGATAAGACGGTCAGTATGATTATGAGTAACTGGACAGGATAGAAGAAACATGGCTAGAGGCTGAAAAGCGTCCGAGTCAAATCCTCTTGGAAGCACGTCAAAATTGATCAAAGCGAATGACTTTAAAAGAAAAGAAGAGAGAGAAGAAAGGCTTAATACGAAACAACTTTAAGAGAGAAAGATATTAAAGAGAAAGGGACGAGAAAAGAAAAGAAAAAAATGATAGGAAAAAAAGAACCGCAAAGAAAAAAAAACGCATATGGAATTAATAAAAACGACAAAAAAAAAAAAAAAGGGTAAACGAGATACGAGAAGTGTAGAAAGAAAATGAATAAAAAGAAAGTGGGTTTAAGATAGAGAGAAGGAAACTAAAAGAAAGAAGACTGGGTCAAAAAAATGGAGATGGAAAGAAATAAAAGGAGTAAAGGAAAAGATAGGAGAATGGAGAAGAAGAAGAAAAAGAAGAAAAAGAAAAAAGAAGAAAAAATGTCTAAAAAGGTGAAGAAGAAGAAGAAGAAGAAGAAGAAGAAGAAGAAATGTTTAAAAAGGAGTCGGTGAAGAAGAAGAGAGAAAAAGAAGAAATGTCTATAAGGAGGAAGAGGAGAAGAAGAAGAAGAAATGTGTAAAAAGAAGGAGGCGAAAAAGAAGAAGAAGAAATGTCTAAAAGGGAGGAGAGGAAGAAGAAGGGAAGAAGAAGAAATGTCTTAAAAACAGGAGGCAAAGAAGAAGATGAAGAAGAAATGTTTAAAAGGGAGGAGGTGAAGAAGAACAAGAACAAAACAAGAACAATGAGAAATGTCTAAAGAGTAGGAAGCGAAGAAGAAAGGAAGATGAAGAAGAAATGTCTAAAAGTTGGAGTGAGGAAGAATAAAAAGAAGCAATGTCTACAAGGGAGGAGGCGAAAAAGAAGGAAAGAAGAAGATATGTCTAAAAGTGAGGAAGCAAAGAAGAAGAAGAAATGTCTAAAAGGCAGGAGGCGAGAAAGGAGAAGAAAAAGAAGAGATGTCTTAAAAGAAGGGGGCGAAGAAGATGAAGAAGAACTGTCTAAAAAGGAGAAAGTGAAGAAGAAGAAGAAGAAAAATGTCTAAAAGGGAGGAGGCGAAAGAAAGAGGAAGAAGAAGAAATGTCTAAAAATGAGGAGGCGAAGAAGAAGAAGAAATGTCTAAAAGGGAGGAGACAAAGAAGATGAAGAAATGTCTAAAATTAGAAGAGGAAGAAAAAAGAAGAAGAAAAAGATACGATAGACAAAATAATAAGAAGAACCGGAATTAGAAACATATATGTGTACGTGTATATATATATATATATATATATATATATATATATATATATATAAAAGAGGTAGATATATATAGAGAGAGGGCCGATACATATATATATACACGCATACATACACATACATACATATATATATATTTACTCTAACACTTACACGCTTACATATGTGTGTGTATGTGTGTGTAAAAGGTTTTCTCAAAAAAAGAAGGAAGTCATAATATTCGGCAAGACATAGGAAATGTTTCGTAACTTTGCGCAAGAAGTGACTCATCTATCTTTTACATTTACTCCAAATATTCTGGCCCTAACTCGTACACACACAAACACTCACACACAGATACATACATGCATACACGTATGTGTGTGTGTGTGTGTGTGTGTGTGTGTGTGTGTGTGTGTGTTCATGCTCGCGTGCGTGTGTTTGCATTACGTTAAATTTTGTAAGTGCCCGTCCGCCAACGATGGGCATACGTTCGACTTCTTAAGAGACACGCGCACAGTAATGTATTTTCATGTACGATTACACAAGAGTACATGTATTTTTAGAAATTCATTCGAGCTATTGTCCACTTCGAGTTTTGTAATTCAATGTCCAGCTTATGGCATGATCGGTAAGCACGACTGTCCAAGAAAATTCCCCAAGGAAAGACAGACATATCAAAATTTTGATGTAAGCAATGGGAATAATCAATCCGCTATTTCCCCACCAACTTTTCTCTCCCTCTTTATCTATCTATCTATCTATCTATCTATCTATCTATCTATATGTGTGTGTGTGTGTGTGTGTTTGTGTGTGTGTGTGTACGTGTGTGTGCGTGTATATGGGGTTATCAGCCCATTTTTGCACTTTACTTCTTAAGATAATAATTCCAAACTATTATTCATTACGTCATTCGTACGTCCAAGCTTAGAATATCAGTCATACACTAGTGGTCACCCATCTTCCTACCTTCCAGGCTCGACATTACTTAATTTCTGATGATTGAACGAGAACCAATGTTTCAACCTGATATGGCCGTAAGTCTGATAGATAGATAGATAGATAGATAGATAGATAGATAGATAGATAGATAGATACGACGAGTTGAATATACAGTCATAGAAATATATAAACAGACTGAAATAGATATGAATAGACTGAGACTAACAGACAGATAGATAGATAGATAGATAGATAGATAGATAGATAGATAGATAGATAGATAGACTGAAATAGATAGATAGATAGATAGATAGATAGATAGATAGATAGATTCGACCTGACTGGCTCACCGGTTATTCCGAACTATTATTCATTACATCATTCGTACGTCCAAACTTAGAATATCTGTTATACACAAGTGGTCACCCATCTTCCTACCTTCCAGGCTCGACATTACTTAATTCTGATGATTGAGCGAGAACCGATGTTTCAACCTGATATGGCCGTAAGTCTGATAGATAGATAGATAGATAGATAGATAGATAGATAGATGTGAATAGACTAAGATAGATAGATAGATAGATAGATAGATAGATAGATAGATAGATAGATAGATACGACGAGGTGAATATACAGTCATAGAAATATATAAACAGACTGAAATAGATATGAATAGACTGAGACTAACAGATAGATAGATAGATAGATAGATAGATAGATAGATAGATAGATAGATAGATTTGATCTGACTGGCTCACCGGTTAATCTGGACAGTGTTTTATTCTTCCTGCTGTTAAAATATATCGGTAATAATTTCCATCGCATATTTATTCTATAGACTCGTTTCATTGGGCAGTGTTCAATAGTATATAGAGTACTGAAAAAACAAGCAAACTCTCACACACAGAAAACACTCACACGAAAACACACACAATTATACAATTAAATGTACAACTATAATATCTTAATCGTTTTATTAGCCTAAATTTGATATAAAGTAATTGCCAAAATTCCTCGCTTTAAAACCGTTATTTTCTAGTAATACCTTGAACGCATTTTTCTTTTTAAAGACTCAGTCTTTGTTAATTATATTTAAATATATATAGTGGACTCCTGCATCGATTTCGAAATATGATGGATCAAATGGATAGTTACCCACTATACTTACCACATAGAGGATATAATTATAGTAGTTAATTCTTATGTAGAAGCAGCCACTTTTTTTCGAAATAACCAGTAACAGAGAAATGTTGTACAATGCAGCATGAAATGTTTAAAAAAAATCTAAGGCATGAATCCAGTGATATCCTTCTCCTAGACGAGCTGCCATACAAGGTAAAATAGCTCAGTTTACTCTGCCTTCTTATCTACACAAAACTATCAGAATTTTGTCTCCGTTTACCGATTTTACAATATATACGAATCTACGCATCTACGCATCGTTCATTCAGTAAAGAATTTGAACACTCTCGGCTACTATAGTGTGTTTACATTGTACATAACACGCTAAAGTCCGACTTCCTCTACGGAGAGCCCATAGCTCAGGAGTGGAATCCCCGACTGATGTCAATTCGGTCAGTTTTCAATCCTGACTAAAAAGTAATCGGATGGCTAACCGTAATGATGAGCTGTGATACGGCGAAACAGATCTGTCTGCGGATGAGTATATATGCAATTTATGCCTTTTATAAAAACTTGTTATCTTCAAACACTTAATGTACTCTATTTTACTAAACAAAAGAATTGAATTGATAATTATATGCAAACATAGAAATAAATATCTGCTCAAATACGTTAACCCGGATTAATATTGATGATTCAATGTAGACCATTTTACATCATTATAATTATTTATTATTTATTTCACTTAAACTAAAAACATGTAATCCCTCTTGACTCATATGCACAAAACGTATACCGTCTGCCCTAAAAGTATTAAAATCAAATTTTGAGATTTTATTTTTCAATTTCAAGTTTAAGTTCTAGTTGAGATTAAATTAAATTATATAGATCAAATTTTAAAATAATATTATACAGTTATTATAATATATAAGTACAATGAACAACGCGAGAGACAAAAGTTTAAATCCCAGAATGGTCTGTTCATAATATGCACCTGATAATTGCGAAACTCTGAGTTCTACTATAGAAGTAAGATAATATATTTATATATAGTCATCTGCAGACAACTCAAAAGTACGGTTAGACATCCGATCACTTCTAGGATTAAAACCCGACCGAATTGACATCAGTCGTTGATTCTAACACTGTGCTATGAGCACTCGATAGAAGAAGACCGACTTTTAGCGTGTTATATATATATGTGACATACATCTGTAGCTGAAAGTGTTCAAATTCATTACTGAATTTCAAATTCATTATATATATATATATATATATATATATATATATATATGTGTGTGTGTGTGTGTGTGTGTGTGTTACATAAGCTCGCATTGCTGATCTAAAAATAAAACCAATAGCTGCATAAATATACAAGATCGGACGAATTAGACGGTGCTAATACTAGGAAATTAGTGCACGTAAAAATGTTAAACAAAAGTGTAGAATTTCAACTAGTCTCGGGGTCTGATTTAACAATAGTTTACTTTCAAACATGGAAAATATTGGACAAGCCAATCCTCATAAAATCGATCAAGATTGCAAGATAGATTTTTGTATGGATGTTTGTTCTTTATTCAGAGTTTGGAGATTTGGACTAATCAGAAAATTTTCTTCATCGATTCATTTTGCTTACACAGTTTTCAGACTACTTCATATATGTTCGTGTATTTTACTCGCATATCATTCAATAAATCCCGGGCATAACTAATTAAACAACAACTTTTAGGCAAAATACAACTTTATTCATCAACATAGTCTCCTTTTAGGATGATACACTAATTCCAACGCTTCTCTAATAATTCGATGCCTTTTTTTGTAGAACGATTTGCCTTTGGCCTCAAAATACGCCTCAGTTTCCGATATCACTTCTTCATTCGAGACAAATCTCTTTCCTTTGAGCATTCTTTTAAGGTCAGCAAACATAGGTCACTGGAAGCCAGATATGGAGAATAGGATGGATCCGGAAGCAATTCAAAATGCAATTCATGTAGTTTTGCCATGGTTGTGATCGACTTGTGACACGGTACGTTGCCTTGGTGAAAGATCACTCTTCCTTCTTCATTTATGGCCGATTTTCGGCGATTTTTCCTTCAAACGTACTAATAATTCTATATAATATTCGTTAATGATGGTTCTTTCTTTCTTAAAATAATCTGTAAACAAAATAACTTGCGAATTCTAAAGTACGTATGCCAAAACCTTACCAGTTGATGTTGGTCTCTATGGACGGCTTTCATCAGCTGCGGTCCACTCAGCTGACTGCCGATTTGACTCCAGAGTGAAGTGGTGGGCCCATGTTTTATCCATTGTTATATATTTATGCAAAAACTTCTTGTTGTTGTGTTGAAACAGTTGCAAACAAGTCTCTGAATCGCAGACGCGTTGTTGTTTTGATCGACTGTGAGCTAACTCACTGTGAACACAGCTTTCTCATTGACAATGTTTATGCAAAATGGTGAATACACTACCTTCTCATATGTTCAACACCTCTGCTATCTCACGCAACTTCAATTAACGATCGGCCAAAATAATCGTTGTTTCCGACAAAGCAGAGTCCAGATAAGATTTATCAAACCTTGGTTTTTGAACGGTATTTTTTCTTCAGAAAGCAATGCTTTGTCAACACACAAAATTCAAATTTTCCCATTTTTTTAAAAATTTGCAACAGTAGCTTCACTGAAATAACTGTAAATATTGTTGAGCATAATATAATTATATAATCAAATTTATTTTATAATTAAAATACTTTGCGAGATAGAAATTAATTATATAATTATATTATGCTCAACAATGTTTATTGTATTGAGCACTGTTATAAAAGAAGAGAGCTCGGAATTGTAAAACTGTTGGTTCTCTTAACCTGGATTTATATATATATATATAAAGAGAGAGAGGGGGAGAGAGGGAGAGAGAGATTAATTTATTAACAATAAGTTTCGAATCCCTTCCTCTGTGGGAAATAGACTATTTCTGGCGATAAAAATTTCAGTTGTCTGTCTTGTCAACCTCGGTGTGGACTGAGTCCGTGTCTGAATTTCAGTTACATCAGATGGAAGGCACATAACAAAGATCAAAGGAAGGTGTACAATTTCATCAGACGAAAGGAATATGACAAGGGTCGGGAGTGGGTGGAAGTATTTTGTCAAAGGGAAAATTTATTTAAAAAATAATTTTAAAATATTAACCTTATAACATAAATTTTGGGTTATATGAAAAAAGTAAGGATTAAGAATAACATTAAAACATAGATAAAAAGAATTAATGGATAAATGGAAACGAATTTAGGAGAGTCATAGAGAGAGAATGTTTATAAATGTTAAACGGTAAGTGTATTGAGATTATAGGAGTTTATAGAGGGGGAAGAATCAGAATTTTTTTTTAATCATATCACCCCAAGCGAGGCAGTCCACTACCACTATAGCACATGGGGATACATAGAGCGATTGTCCGTTCAATACCACCTTCAGAGTTCGGTTAGAGAGGAATGACTGGATTAGGTCCAACAAAAGTCCAGTTATGGTGTAGCTTCGCAGTTTCCGTAGAAGGCCGGCATGCCATACTCTGTCGAACGCTTTAGAGATGTCCAAGGCGACGGTTCGGGCTTCGCCATTCTTGTCCAGAGCCTGGTATATATACTCGGTGATGATCGTTAGCATATCAGCAGTAGACCTTGTGAAGCGGAAGCCATATTGCTTGTCCGAGAGTAGCCTGTGGGCTGTGATATGTTGAACGACCTCAGCGTTGATAATGGCTTCGAACACTTTGCCAAAGATCGGAAGAAGGCTGATAGGACGGCAATTTGCGGGGCCCGTGATTTCACCAGTGTTCTTAAATATTGGAACCACAGTAGAAGACTTCCAACAGGCAGGAAAGCAGGAGGAGAATAGGCAGAGGTTGTATAGCTTAGAAAGGACAGAGGAGAGTTCAGGGGCACATTTCTTCAAGACTATGATTGGGATTCCGTCCCCACCACTCTCTTTGTGAGGGTCAAGTTTTGAGATTATGTTAGACATAGCGAGGGCGTGATGTGGACTCATTCAATTGGGCCTCTATTCTAGGTGGGAAGTCGGGTGTATAGACTCCAGACGAGTCCAGACACGAGTTGGTCGAGAATCTACGGGCAAACATTCAGCCTTGTCCGCTAAGGAGGTGATGACCTCAAACTCGTTGATTAGTGGGGTTATTGAGGACTTACTCATATTAAGCACTCTTTTACAGAGGCGCCAGTAGTCTTTGGCGCCGAACTTAGAGGGTGCTATGCGTTGCTTCATTCTGGCAGCAAACAGCATCTTAGCTTCGCTAAGTACCTTTTTTCACTTATTACGAGCTGAGGCGAAAAGGCGCCTGTTTTGGTCCGACGCGTGGCTACGGTAAAGCCGGAAGAAATGATTCCGGTGGGCAATGGCAGCCGAGCAAGCGGGCGAGAACCAGGGAGACGAATGGGATTTAAGCTGAAATTTCCTGGCAGGGATGAAAGCATCGATGCCAGCCTTAACCCAGGAGAAGACCTCTGATGCACAGTTTTCGACGGGAAGACTAAAAACATTGTTTCAAGGGACGTCGCAGAGGAAGTCACGGAACGAATCCCAGTCTGCTCTTTGACAGCAGTAGGATATTCTGCTGATCTGGGTTTGGGATTGAGCTTAACCTAAATAATGAAAATTTGAATTTGTTCTTATGCCGATATTTAAATACTAATTCATTACTCAAGTGTTGGCTTTGAATATTGTATTATATCATTACACCTTTCTGTAAAATAATTAAGAGTACGTGAGGAATCTATGAACTTCTAAAGTCTAAAGAATATGTGACTTCGGCCTTTCTCCTTATATATATATATATATATATATATATATATATGTATATATAGTATATTTTGCCTGAAGAGACCAGCCTGTTCGAAACTTAGTTAAAGAATAAATGGTGTGTGTTTTGTTCTTTGACATATTGTTAGCTCTGCTTATTCATTTTATTTGTTTCGGTTGTGCAGTGAGCACTGTTTTGATCTATTGTCAGATGGTGCAAAAGGCCAATATTTTACTAGTGCATATATATATATATATATATATATATATATATATATATATATATAATTATTATTATTATTATTATTATTATTATTAAATATAAGAAATTGATTGTATATGCATATATATGTATATCTAGTGTATCGAGGGAGCAAATAATTTTCTAAACATACACTGTTAAATATAAGAGACAATGAATGTCTATTATGTTTAATCATGAGCCGTTCTAAACGTCGTATTTTGGCTTTAATTTCAGTTGAAAATACAGACAAGAATTCTCCAACATTTGGATAATCTTTTATTAATTTGGTTCTAAACTTTCGGCTCATATGAGCCATCTTCAGAGAGGTTATTAAAACGGTAACACAATAACATCCACCAACAGCGACGATTTTATTTTGTGTTGACATAAAACTCCGCTAAGTAACGGCAATAGTTACCAAAAATAACAAACGCAGTTCACAAATTTGCAATGCGGTTCTATGACATCACACCGTGTAATAGCGCGAAATGACAATAGAACCATGTATTCAAAGGCAATGTAATGTGTTATGGCCAGATTTAAAAGTGATTTTATTAAGTGTGGTTGTTTGGATTTAATGTAGATGGCTTCCAATATCTGAAGGTTCTTTTTACTGTGTGTATGAGTAAGGATTATTGTATTGTTGACTAAAATCTGTCTGATGTATGTACATGTTTATGTTTTTTCTGAGAAATGTTGTTTAATTGTACTCTGATCAGAAAGGTGACATGTAAGTCTACGGGAGACTTAAAATTTAATATATATGTATATATATATATATATATATATATATATATTAAATTATACGAAATCAAAATTTAATATATATATTTTATATTATTAAAATATAAGAAATTAAAAGTTTATATATAAATATATATACTATTATTATTATTATTATTATTAAAATATAAGAAATCAGAATTGATTTAAATCTCATAGATTAGCTACTCCTCAAGTTTTATCATTTTAATTTAAATTGATCTATTTTATTAGCTAACAGAACTGTTTGGGCTTCGTGACTGGGCCGAGCCAGGTTGGGCTGGACTAGGCTGGACCGGGCCGGGCCACGTACTGTGAGTACAAACACACAGACACACACAGATGTGTGTGTGTGTGTGTGTGTGTGTGTGTGTGTGTGTGTGTGTGTGTGTGTGTGTGATGACTGCCAATGCGAAATCGGCGAGCTGAGTTCGAATTAAAGCTTTACATTTAAGAGTGAGCAAGTACTCTTGGGATATGAATTCAGTTGTTCATCTCACCCTGGCTATGAGTTAAATAGTAAGGCAAACAGGACTTTTTAGATTTGGCATGCAACGAGTCTAGGATACGAACAACTCTTAATTCCTAACGTGAGGAGGACCGTTAGAAGAACTTGTAGAACACCATGTGCACCTGTAGAGTTGTCTGTACTCCGGTTATTTCGAAAACAGTGTGGTTGATGCTGCTAGTTTTTCATTATTGTAATTAAACCATACGTGCGGATAACCTGGTGGTTCAGTTCTTATATATGTATATATATATATATTTACAAAGATATATGTATATAGTGTATTTAGGCAGCAATCTCACTTTTATGCATGTTTCGTTAAAAATGCCAAAGTCCTGCGGTTAAGGTTTTTATATAATGGCTGGCAACTAATGCATAAAATAGGGAGTTATTTTTCAATCACCATATATATATATATATATATATATATATATATATATTGTCATCCGCAGACAGATCTGTTTCGCTGTATCACAGCTCATCAGTACGGTTAGACTCCGATTGCTTTTTAAGCCAGGATTTGAAACCCGACCGAATTGGCGTCAGTCGGCGACTCTACCTTTAGGCTATGGGCGTTCCTTTGAAAGCTCGGCTACGAAGACCTTCGCCGCCAAGCAAGCTTTAAGGGCAAAATAGAAATGTGATTAATTGTGTAGCTTTTCTTAATCGCCGAGTCAAAGCTCGATGGATGAATGCATATTCGATACATGTTCAGAAATCTACAAGTAAATATTTAATAACTTTGAAATAGAAAAATGCACATTCTCCCTTTCTTTCACACAGTCTATTTCAACCTGTCTCAGCCTATACAAACACATACACACAAACAAACGCGCACGCGCGCGCGCACACACACACACACACATATATATATATATATATATATATATATATATATATATATATATATAGTAACGCCCATAATTATTGGGCCACTCCAATTTTTTTAAAAGAAATTATGTATTTCATACTATTTTTAGTATTTATTGCCAAATGAAAATAGAATGGTTCTTTTGGTATTATTACTTTGCAAAATTTTACAAAGCAAGGAAGCGAAGATGAACTCATTCGAATCAGCCAAAATTTTCTTCATTTTTCATTGATGAAACTCTAATATAGGTATTTATTAAATATTTATAAATTCATTTGATGCACATGTTATTGTCCACTATTGACAAAAGAACCATTCTGTTTTCATTTACAGTTATTCACTTGGCAATAAATACTAAAACTTAATTTGAGATACATATTTTTTAAAAAACTGGGGTGACCTAATAATTATGGCCAGTAATGTATATATATATATTTTTTTTTTGAGAGAGAGGGGGGGAGGAAGGGAGTAAGGAAGAAAGAATTAATACGAAGAGGTTTTGTCATTTAGCTAGGTAGTGTTATTTCGGTCATGTCGACTTAGAAGTTTCGTGAAGGCATTATTGTGTTGTTTTTACTCTTCAGTGATTTTGTCTTTTCAAAAAAAATCTTTGAAGATTGAAGACATCCCAATAAGGACATCACGGAACTTTGAAGTCGGCATGACTGAAATAACTCTGTTCAGTTAAGTGACACACTGCTACACATTAATTCTATTAACGCTTTATCGTTATATTGATTTCGAGCACTTCATGACAAAAAAAAACCTGCCTGACTAAAATGCCTCTCAACCAGTATACTACTGAAAAAAAATCAGCAATGTTTGTACTAAGCATCATTGCTACTTAACAGCTTAAGAGTTTTTGTTTTGTTTTTTGTTTTTTCGAAAGAGAAGAAGGAAACTAGATGCTAGGATACAGTATTTACATTATTCGGACTATTGTCTTCATCTTGGTTGTCATTTGTACTACGTTTCAGCCCTTGTTCGCTCCGGCATTCTTCAGGTGTTAGGAATTTTGAACCGAACCCTTTATTACAATCACTGGTGTATATCATCCTCATTCCTTGCGTAAAGCTACGATTGAAAGTCATGAGTTATCTCCCTCTAACACTGCAAGTTACTTGTTCACCTCTGCTATAGCTTGGTATCGAAATCAAAACTCTAAGAGTCAAGTCAGTAACTAACCAACCTCAACAGTTTTATACTTCTAACAGTTTCCCGGAAACTCAAAAAGTTTATTTAATTTCTTTTCATCAACAAGTGTAGATAGGTCCACACTCCTCCCCGGGCTTTTGTGCAGAAGTCGAAGTTTCTTGCTTGTTCCCAGTTTAGGAGTGAGTTTCCGGTTTCTTCCCAAATAATTTCTTTATTATTCACTCACAGTTAGGCCAGACGTCTCAGTAGCATTTTCGACTTGCTTGGAATAAATTAATAAAAAAGAAAAAGAAAATTCAATTCTATATTTGATTTTCGTGCCTACTTCATTTCGCATATATATATATATATATATGTGTGTGTGTGTGTGTGTGTGTGTGTGTGTGTGTGTGTAACGTAGAATATTTTGATTTTTGTCACGTAAATTCCAATAGAGACAAACTCAAAAGAACTCAATGTTATTTTTTTATTACATTTACCAAAGTAATATATTCTTGAAAAGATTTTTGGATATTCTACAAATCCATGGGTAAAAGATATTTCGCAGCAAAGAAGGCGTTCGTCAGACCCTAAACCATACAACAGTTAGTGTTTAAAATCATGTTTTTAGGAAGATTATAAACATTAACAGTTGTATGGTTTGGGGTCTGAAAAGCGGCTGTTTCACTGCGAAATATTTATTACCCATGGATTTTTAGAATATCCAAAAATCTTTTCAAGATTATATATATATGTGTGTATATATATGTGTCTGTGTGTGTGTGTTTATGTGTGCATGCGTATGTGTGTCAATGAATTGTAGTTTTTCCATTTATGATAAGTAAATGTGGTTTTTACTTAATAATAATATTACCTCGTCCGTTCTAATTAATACCTATTTTCAAAAAAAACTATGAATTATGCCAGATAAAAGTTTTAAAAATTAGAAAAATTCTTGTAAAATTCATAATTAATCGAAAAAGGTTTTCTTAAGATAATAGTGTCCATAATATTCATAAAAGCAATTAAAAGCTTCTCAAATTAAATAATGTCTTACTTTTATGCTTATTTTCGATCGTTCTACGCATCGTTCATTCATAAATGAATTAGAACACTCTCAGCTATTGGGCATGTATAATGATAATATACACGCTAAAAAGTCTACCTCCTTCTACCGAGCGCCCTTAGCTCAGAGGTCGAATCGCCGCCTGACGCCAATTCGGTCGGGTTTTTATACTGGGTAAAAAGCATTCGGCGGTCTAACCGTACTGATGAGCTGTGATATAGTGAAACAGATCTGACTGCGGATGAGTATATATATATATATATGATGTTTTTGATCATCTATTTTTTCGGATGTTATAGAATTATTCTTATAACTTTATCAAAATAAGTTTGTTGAGCTTTATATTTTGGAATTATATAATTTACCTTTATATGCTTTTTTTTCCTTGATAAACTGTTCTTTGAAGCTTTAAAATAAAAAGTTATTTCACATTTATATTTTTCTTAACAACGTTCTGATCTTTATGCTCGCTACTATATATATATATATATATATATATATATATATATATATATATATATATATATATTGCTTAATTGTGATAATGTTTAGCTACAAGATTGTTGCGTTTTGGCAAGCAGGACCTCGTTTAGACTGTGGAATCATTCATGGTCG
>JBBBDQ010000981.1:150000-237500 GCA_037127315.1 Ascarosepion bandense | reverse complement strand
CGTTACGCATTTTGTTTTAGCGAACTTACCTAATTTTACCTATTTTTCTCAGAGGCGTGCATTGTAGAGAAAATGTGTATATTTTGTAACTTCCCCACTTACAGATTAATTTTGAATTGACAGTTTGTTTTTGATCTTGATGTAGGACGGTGAATATCATTTGGAGGTTTGAGAATGAATTAAAATCATCAAGTTAATCCCACAAATAACGAGAAACCAACCACTTGACTTCTAAAAGCAGTAGTACTGAAAGAGAAAATAATGACATAATCATAACATTAATTTTCAAGCATAATAAAAATTAATGACATAATCATAACGTTAATAATGACATAATCATAGCATTAATTTTCAAACATATTAACAAAATAATGACATAATCATAACGTTAATAATGACATAATCATAACATTAATTTTCAAACATATTAACAAAATAATGACATAATCCTAACGTTAATAATGACATAATCATAACATTAATTTTCAAACATATTAACAAAATAATGACATAATCATAACGTTAATAATGACATAATCATAGCATTAATTTTCAAATATATTAACAAAATAATGACATAATCATAACGTTAATAATGACATAATCATAGCATTAATTTTCAAATATATTAACAAAATAATGACATAATCATAACGTTAATAATGACATAATCATAGCATTAATTTTCAAATATATTAACAAAATAATGACATAATCATAATGTTAATAATGACATAATCATAGCATTAATTTTCAAACATATTAACAAAATAATGACATAATCATAACGTTAATAATTAACATAATCATAGCATTAATTTTCAAACATATTAACAAAATAATGACATAATCATAACGTTAATAATGACATAATCATAGCATGAATTTCCAAACCACCAAGAAACGATAGATTTGCAAGAGAAACTTCCCAATTGTACCAGAAAGAGAGATAAGTGCGCACTGAATAAGTCAAATTTCTGGAAAATTGTTTTAAGAAAAATATTATAAATTAAACTCTCAGTAACGGTAAATGCTCGGTTTTTGGATGCCGACAATTGCCTGTATAGAAACGGATATTTTTTCTATGTAACGAGTCCGTTCAGAAAATCGGTGATCATAGCTCTCAACAACTTTTTATCTGTTGTTGTTCTTAGCAATGTGTATCTTTTTATCATGTTGTGGACTGGACGACGCGGTAGCAATTTGAAAGTGGAGTCACCATTATAATATTTACTAGTTTTCCAATCCACCACATTAGTAATAAAAATAACTCAGTGAACAATATAAAGAGAATAATAACAATGTATTAAACATAGTTACAGGATTGATTATTTTGTGCATGTAAGATTTAGTGGAGAAACTTCTCTCTTGAATGTTGAAGAAAATGTATTAATGTTCATACTGGAAGAGTTCCTGAAAAAAAAAAAGGAAATATGATATTTGTACTAATCAGTAGCTGAATATAACTATATATGTAGTGAAGTATGCTTGTTAGAGAGAGAGAGAGAGAGAGAGAGAGAAATATTTTGGTGTAATTAATTGCTAAACGCAATTAACGCAGTATGTGAGTTGGAAAGAAACTAACGGCATTCGGACTGTTAGATCCGAAAGACAGATTCCAACTGGTCTACACGCGTGTGAATATCAGCTTATATATTTCTGGATGAAGCGCGGGAAAAAGAGGTTTCACGTGCGGTACTAATATATAAGTATGTGCGTATATATGTGTATATACGTGCGTACATGGCGATATGTGTATACGTAGTTACATGCATGTAGAAGTGATTCTAAACCATATCTCCCACTCTTTGTTCACGCATCAGATTTCAAAGACCAGATACTCACTGTTTCTCTCCGTTACTCTTCCATTCTGCCTCGTCCTGATCCTATGTAAGAGTGCAACGTTTGTTTCCATTGTCATTAGAATTTTCTCGTTGTTAACGTGATCAATCCATGTAATTCTTCGTATCATTATGTAGAACCAACCTCACGATTTCACTTCATCTATGGGGAAATTGTCCAGGATTCACTTATTAGCGGTAAAAGGTGAAATTTAGTTGAACCAATTGATATTAACAATTCAAGTCATATTGTTCATTTATTAGCAGTTAAAGGTGAAATTTAGTTGAACCAATTGATATTAACAATTCAAGTCATATTGTTCATTTATTAGCAGTTAAAGGTGAAATTTAGTTGAACCAATTGATATTAACAATTCTAGTCATATTATTCATTTATTAGCAGTTAAAGGTGAAATTTAGTTGAACCAATTGATATTAACAATTCTAGTCATATTATTCATTTATTAGCAGCTAAAGGTGAAATTTAGTTGAACCAATTGATATTAACAATTCTAGTCATATTATTCATATATTAGCAGTTAAAGGTGAAATTTAGTTGAACCAATTGATATTAACAATTCTAGTCATATTATTCATTTATTAGCAGTTAAAGGTGAAATTTAGTTGAACCAATTGATATTAACAATTCTAGTCATATTATGCATTTATTAGCAGTTAAAGGTGAAATTTAGTTGAACCAATTGATATTAACAATTCTAGTCATATTATTCATTTATTAGCAGTTAAAGGTGATATTTAGTTGAACCAATTGATATTAACAATTCTAGTCATATTATTCATTATTAGCAGTTAAAGGTGAAATTTAGTTGAACCAATTGATATTAACAATTCAAGTCATATTATTCATTTATTAGCAGTTAAAGGTGAAATTTAGTTGAACCAATTGATATTAACAATTTTAGTCATATTATTCATTTATTAGCAGTTAAAGGTGAAATTTAGTTGAACCAATTGATATTAACAATTCTAGTCATATTATTCATTTATTAGCAGTTAAAGGTGAAATTTAATTGAACCAATTGATATTAACAATTTTAGTCATATTATTCATTTATTAGCAGTTAAAGGTGAAATTTAGTTGAACCAATTTATATTAACAATTTTGGTCATATTATTCATTTATTAGCAGTTAAAGGTGAAATTTAGTTGAACCAATTGATATTAACAGTTTTAGTCATATTAATCTTTTATAAGCAGTTAAAGGTGAAATTTAGTTGAACCAATTGATATTAACAATTCTAGTCATATTATTCATTTATTTGCAGTTAAAGGTGAAATTTAGTTGAACCAATTCATATTAACAGTTTTAGTCATATTATTCATTTATTAGCAGTTAAAGGTGAAATTTAATTGAACCAATTGATATTAACAGTTTTAGTCATATTATTCTTTTATAAGCAGATAAAAGTGAAATTTAGTTGAACCAATTGATATTAACAGTTTTAGTCATATTTTTCATTTATATGCATTTAAAGGTGAAATTTAGTTGAACCAATTGATATTAACAGTTTTAGTCATATTATTCTTTTATAAGCAGATAAAAGTGAAATTTATTTGAAACAATTGATATTAACAATTCTAATCATATTATTCATTTATTTGCAGTTAAAGGTGAAATTTAGTTGAACCAATTGATATTACCAGTTTTAATCATATTATTCATTTATTAGCAGTTAAAGTTGAAATTTAGTTGAACCAATTGATATTAACAGTTTTAGTCATATTATTCATTTATTAGCAGTTAAAGTTGAAATTTAGTTGAAACAATTGGTATTAACAGTTTTAGTCATATTATTCATTTATAAGCAGTTAAAGGTGAAATTTAGTTGAACCAATTTTTATTAACAGTTTTAGTCATATTATTCATTTATTTGCGGTTAAAGGTAAAATTTAGTTGAACCAATTGATATTAACAGTTTTAGACATATTATTCATTTATTAGCAGTTAAAGTTGAAATTTAGTTGAAACAATTGATATTAACAGTTTTAGTCATATTATTCATTTATTAGCAGTTAAAGGTGAAATTTAGTTGAACCAATTGATATTAACAGTTTTAGTCATATTATTCTTTTATAAGCAGTTAAATGTGAAATTTAGTTGAACCAATTGATATTAACAGTTTTAGTCATATTATTCATTTATTAGCAGTTAAAGGTGAAATTTAGTTGAACCAATTGATATTAACAATTCTAGTCATATTATTCATTTATTAGCAGTTAAAGGTGAAATTTAATTGAACCAATTGATATTAACAATTTTAGTCATATTATTCATTTATTAGCAGTTAAAGGTGAAATTTAGTTGAACCAATTTATATTAACAATTCTAATCATATTATTCATTTATTTGCAGTTACAGGTGAAATTTAGTTGAACCAATTGATATTACCAGTTTTAATCTTATTATTCATTTATTAGCAGTTAAAGTTGAAATTTAGTTGAACCAATTGATATTAACAGTTTTAGTCATATTATTCATTTATTAGCAGTTAAAGGTGAAATTTAATTGAACCAATTTTTATTAACAGTTTTAGTCATATTATTCATTTATTTGCGGTTAAAGGTAAAATTTAGTTGAACCAATTGATATTAACAGTTTTAGTCATATTATTCATTTATTAGCAGTTAAAGTTGAAATTTAGTTGAAACAATTGATATTAACAGTTTTAGTCATATTATTCATTTATTAGCAGTTAAAGGTGAAATTTAGTTGAACCAATTGATATTAACAGTTTTAGTCATATTATTCTTTTATAAGCAGTTAAATGTGAAATTTAGTTGAACCAATTGATATTAACAATTCTAGTCATATTATTCATTTATAAGCAGCTAAAGGTGAAATTTAGTTGAACCAATTTATATTAACAGTTTTAGTCATATTATTCTTTTATAAGCAGTTAAAGTTGAACTTTAGTTGAACCAATTGATATTATCAATTCTAGTCATATTATTCATTTATTTGCAGTTAAAGGTAAAATTTATTTGAATCAATTGATATTAACACTTTTAAATCATATTCTTTACCATTTATTAGCAGTTAAATTTGAAATTCAGTTGAACCAATTGATATTAACAGTTTTAGTCATATTATTCTTTTGCTAAAAGCGATTTTAAATGTGAAATTTAGTTGAACAATTGATATTAACAATTCTAGTCATATTATTGTTATTTGCGATTAAACGTGAAATTTGATTGAACAATTGATATTAACAGTTTTAGTCATATTATTCATTTTATTAGCAGTTAAAGACGTTAGTTGAACAATTGATATTAATAATTTTAGTCATATTCTTTTATAAGCAGTTAAAGGTGAAATTTGATTACGACCAATTATTATTAACAATTCTAGTCATATTATTGTTTTATTTGCAGTTAATCGTGAAATTTAATTGAACCAATTGATATTAATAGTTTTAGTCATATTAATCTTTTATAAGCGGTCAAAAGGTGAAATTTAGTTGAACCAATTGATATTAACAATTCTAGTGTATTATTCATTTTATTTGCAGTTAAAGGTGAAATTTAGTTAAATCAATTCATATTAACAGTTTTAATTGTATTATTTATTTATTAGCAGGATTAGGTGAAATTTATTGAACCAATTATATTAACATTTTGATCCTTATTATTAGCGCAAGCTACATTCAAGGTGAAGTTGATTGAACTATTTGATATTATTAACAGTTTAGTCATATTATTCTTTAATATAGATTAAAGGTGAAATTTAAATTGAACCAATTGATATTAACAGTTTTAGTCATATTATTCTTTTATAAGCAGATAAAAGTGAAATTTAGTTGAACCAATTGATATTAACAGTTTTATTCATGTTAATCATTTTATTAGCAGTTAAACGTGAAATTTGATTCGTTATTGATATTAACAATTTCTAGTCATATTATTCATTTATTAGCAGTTAAAAAGGTGAAATTTAGTTGAACCAATTTGATATTAACAATTCTAGTCATATTATTGTATTTATTAGCAGTTGGTGGTAGTTGAACTTATTGATATTAACAATTATAGTCATATTATTCATTTATTAGCAGTTAAAGGTGAAATTTAGTTGAACAATTGTTAATCACTAAAATTCTAGTGTATTTATTCATTTATTAGCAGTTAAAGGTGATATTAGTTGAACAAATTGATATTAACAATTTAGTCATATTATTACATTATTAGCAGTTAAAGGTGAAGTTGGTGCAGACCAATTGAACAGTAACAATTCAAGTCATATTATTCATTTATTAGCAGTTAAAGGTGAAATTTGGTTGAACCAATTGATATTAACAATTTTAGTCATATTATTCATTTATTAGCAGTTAAAGACGTTGAAATTTTAGTTAGACAAATTATCTTAACAATTCCAATCATATTATTCATTTATTAGCAGTTAAAGGTGAAATTTAATTGAACCAATTGATATTAACAATTTTAGTCATATTATTCATTTATTAGCAGTTAAAGGTGAAATTTAGTTGAACCAATTTATATTAACAATTTTGGTCCATATTATTCATTTATTAGCAGTTAAAGGTGAAATTTAGTTGAACCAATTGATATTAATAGTTTTAGTCATATTATTCTTTTATAAGCAGTTAAAGGTGAAATTTAGTTGAACCAATTGATATTAACAATTCTAGTCATATTATTCATTTATTTGCAGTTAATCGTGAAATTTAGTTGAACCAATTGATATTAATAGTTTTAGTCATATTAATCTTTTATAAGCAGTTAAAGGATTGGTTGAACCAATTGATATTAACAATTCTAGTCATATTATTCATTTATTTGCAGTTAAAGGTGAAATTTAGTTAAATCAATTCATATTAACAGTTTTAGTCATATTATTCATTTATTAGCAGTTGAATTTGAAATTTAGTTGAACCAATTTATGATAACGGTTTTGGTCATATTATTCATTTATTAGCAATTAAGGTGAAATTTAGTTGAACTAATTGATATTAACAGTTTTGATACTTATTATTCATTTATTAGCGATTAAAGGTGAAAATTGGTTGAACCAGTGGATATTAACAGTTTTAGTCATATTATTCTTTTATAAGCAGATAAAGTGAAATTCTGGTGAACCAAATGATATTAACAGTTTTATTCATATTATTCATTTATTAGCAGTCGTGAAATTTTAGTTGGAAACAATTGATATTAACAGTTTTAGTCATATTAATCATTTATTAGCAGTTGTGAGAAATTTGATTGAACTAATTGATAATAACAATTTTAATCATATTATTGTTGTTAACGGTTAAAGGTGAAATTTGATTGAACAATTGATATTAACAATTCTAGTCATATTGTTGTTATTAGCAGTTAAAGGTGAAATTTGATTGAACCAATTGATATTAACAATTGATATATTATTCATTTATTACAAACGATTAAAGGTGAAATTTAGTTGAACAAATTGATATAACAATTCTAGTCATATTATTAATTTATTAGCAGTTAAAGGTGATATTTAGTTGAACCAATTGATATTAACAATTCTAGTCATATTATTCATTATTAGCAGTTAAAGGTGAAATTTAGTTGAACCAATTGATATTAACAATTCAAGTCATATTATTCATTTATTAGCAGTTAAAGGTGAAATTTAGTTGAACCAATTGATATTAACAATTTTAGTCATATTATTCATTTATTAGCAGTTAAAGGTGAAATTTAGTTGAACCAATTGATATTAACCATTCTAGTCATATTATTCATTTATTAGCAGTTAAAGGTGAAATTTAATTGAACCAATTGATATTAACAATTTTAGTCATATTATTCATTTATTAGCAGTCAAAGGTGAAATTTAGTTGAATCAATTTATATTAACAATTTTGGTCATATTATTCATTTATTAGCAGTTAAAGGTGAAATTTAGTTGAACCAATTGATATTAACAGTTTTAGTCATATTAATCTTTTATAAGCAGTTAAAGGTGAAATTTAGTTGAACCAATTGATATTAACAATTCTAGTCATATTATTCATTTATTTGCAGTTAAAGGTGAAATTTAGTTGAACCAATTCATATTAACAGTTTCAGTCATATTATTCATTTATTAGCAGTTAAAGGTGAAATTTAATTGAACCAATTGATATTAACAGTTTTAGTCATATTATTCTTTTATAAGCAGATAAAAGTGAAATTTAGTTGAACCAATTGATATTAACAGTTTTAGTCATATTTTTCATTTATATGCATTTAAAGGTGAAATTTAGTTGAACCAATTGATATTAACAGTTTTAGTCATATTATTCTTTTATAAGCAGATAAAAGTGAAATTTAGTTGAAGCAATTGATATTAACAATTCTAATCATATTATTCATTTATTTGCAGTTAAAGGTGAAATTTAGTTGAACCAATTGATATTACCAGTTTTAATCATATTATTCATTTATTAGCAGTTAAAGTTGAAATTTAGTTGAACCAATTGATATTAACAGTTTTAGTCATATTATTCATTTATTAGCAGTTAAAGTTGAAATTTAGTTGAAACAATTGGTATTAACAGTTTTAGTCATATTATTCATTTATAAGCAGTTAAAGGTGAAATTTAGTTGAACCAATTTTTATTAACAGTTTTAGTCATATTATTCATTTATTTGCGGTTAAAGGTAAAATTTAGTTGAACCAATTGATATCAACAGTTTTAGTCATATTATTCATTTATTAGCAGTTAAAGTTGAAATTTAGTTGAAACAATTGATATTAACAGTTTTAGTCACTTATTATTCTTTATTAGCAGTTAAAGGTGGGAAATTTAGTTGAACCAATTGATATTAACAAGATTTTAGTCATATTATTCTTTTATAAGCAGTTAAATGTGGGAAATTTAGTTGAACCAATTGATATTAACAATTCTCGTCATATTATTCATTTATCAGCAGCTAAAGGTGAAATTTAGTTAGACCAATTTTGTATTAACAGTTTTAGTCATATTATTTCTTTATGACGCAGTTAAGTTCGAACTTTAGATTGAACCAATTGATATTAATAGTTTTAGTCATATTAATCTTTTATAAGCAGTTAAAGGTGAAATTTAGTTGAACCAATTGATATTAACAATTCTAGTCATATTATTCATTTATTTGCAGTTAAAGGTGAAATTTAGTTAAATCAATTCATATTAACAGTTTTAGTCATATTATTCTTTTATTTTAGTTAAAGGTAAAATTTAGTTGGGCTCTTAATTGATATTAACACTTTTAGTCATATTATTCATTTATTAGCAGTTAAATTTGAAATTCAGTTGAACCAATTGATATTAACAGGTTTAGTCATATTATTCTTGTATAAGCAGTTAAATGTAAATTTAGTTGAACCAATTGATATTAACAATTCTAGTCATATTATTCATTTATTTGCAGTTAAACGTGGAAATTTAGTTGAACCAATTGATATTAACAGTTTTAGTCATATTATTCATTTATTAGCAGTTAAAGGTGAAATTGGTTTAAACCAATTGATATTAATTTTTTAGTCATATTATTCTTTTATAAGCAGTTAAAGGTGAAATTTAGTTGAACCAATTGATATTAACAATTCTAGTCATATTATTCACATTTTATTTGCAGTTAAAGGTGAAATTTAGTTGAACCAATTGATATTAATAGTTTTAGTCATATTAATCTTTATAAGCAGTTAAAAAAGGTGAAATTTTAGTTGAACCAATTGATATTAACAATTCTAGTCATATTATTCATTTATTATTTGCAGTTAAAGGTGAAATTTAGTTAAATCAATTCTATTAACAGTTTTAAATCATATTATTCTTTTTATAAAAGCAGTTAAAGGTGAAATTTAGTTGAACCAATTGATATTAACAATTCTAGTCATATTATTCATTTATTTGCAGTTAAACGTGAAATTTAGTTGAAACAATTGATATTAACAGTTTTAGTCATATTATTCATTTATTAGCAGTTAAAGAGGTAGAAATTTAGTTGAACCAATTGATATTATGAATTTAGTCATATTATTCATTTATTAGCAGTTAAAGGTGACATTTAGTTAGACCAATTGATATTAACAGTTTTAGTCGCATCTTATTCATTTATTAGCAGTTAAAGGTGAAATTTAGTTGAACCAATTGATATTAATAGTTTTAGTCATATTATTTTTTATAAGCAGTTAAAGGTGAAATTTGGACCGTTTCATTGATATTAACTGGATTACAGTCATATTATTCATTTATTAGCAGTTAAAGGTGAAATTTGGTTGAACCAATTGATATTGACAATTCTAGTCATATTATCCATTTATTAGCAGTTAAAGGTGAAATTTTAGTTCAACCAATTGATATTAACAAATTTAGTCATATTATTCATTTATTAGCAGTTAAAGGTGAAATTTAATTGAACCTATTGATATTAACAGTTTTAGTCATATTATTCATTTATTAGCAGTTAAAGGTGAAATTTAGTTGAACCAATTGATATTAACAAATTTAGTCATATTATTCATTTATTAGTAGTTAAAGGTGAAATTTAGTTGAACCAATTGTTATTGACAATTCTAGTCATATTATTCATTTATTTGCAGTTAAAGGTGAAATTTAGTTGAACCAATTGTTATTGACAATTCTAGTCATATTATCCATTTATTAGCAGTTAAAGGTGAAATTTAGTTGAACCAATTGATATTAACAAATTTAGTCATATTATTCATTTATTAGCAGTTAAAGGTGAAATTTAATTGAACCTATTGATATTAACAGTTTTAGTCATATTATTCATTTATTAGCAGTTAAAGGTGAAATTTAGTTGAACCAATTGATATTAACAAATTTAGTCATATTATTCATTTATTAGTAGTTAAAGGTGAAATTTAGTTGAACCAATTGATATTAACAAATTTAGTCATATTATTCATTTATTAGCAGTTATAGGTGAAATTTAATTGAACCAATTGATATTAACAAATTTAGTCATATTATTCATTTATTAGCAGTTAAAGGTGAAATTTAATTGAACCTATTGATATTAACAAATTTAGTCATATTATTCATTTATTAGCAGTTAAAGGTGAAATTTAATTGAACCTATTGATATTAACAAATTTAGTCATATTATTCATTTATTAGCAGTTAAAGGTGAAATTTAGTTGAACCAATTTATATTAACAATTTTGGTCATATTATTCATTTATTAGCAGTTAAAGGTGAAATTTAGTTGAACCAATTGATATTAACAGTTTTAGTCATATTAATCTTTTATAAGCAGTTAAAGGTGAAATTTAGTTGAACCAATTGATATTAACAATTCTAGTCATATTATTCATTTATTTGCAGTTAAAGGTGAAATTTAGTTGAACCAATTCATATTAACAGTTTTAGTCATATTATTCTTTTATAAGCAGATAAAAGTGAAATTTAGTTGAACCAATTGATATTAACAGTTTTAGTCATATTTTTCATTTATATGCATTTAAAGGTGAAATTTAGTTGAACCAATTGATATTAACAGTTTTAGTCATATTATTCTTTTATAAGCAGATAAAAGTGAAATTTAGTTGAACCAATTGATATTAACAATTCTAATCATATTATTCATTTATTTGCAATTAAAGGTGAAATTTAGTTGAACCAATTGATATTACCAGTTTTAATCATATTATTCATTTATTAGCAGTTAAAGTTGAAATTTAGTTGAAACAATTGGTATTAACAGTTTTAGTCATATTATTCATTTATTTGCGGTTAAAGGTAAAATTTAGTTGAACCAATTGATATTAACAGTTTTAGTCATATTATTCATTTATTAGCAGTTAAAGTTGAAATTTAGTTGAAACAATTGGTATTAACAGTTTTAGTCATATTATTCATTTATAAGCAGTTAAAGGTGAAATTTAGTTGAACCAATTTTTATTAACAGTTTTAGTCATATTATTCATTTATTTGCGGTTAAAGGTAAAATTTAGTTGAACCAATTGATATTAACAGTTTTAGTCATATTATTCATTTATTAGCAGTTAAAGTTGAAATTTAGTTGAAACAATTGATATTAACAGTTTTAGTCATATTATTCATTTATTAGCAGTTAAAGGTGAAATTTAGTTGAACCAATTGATATTAACAGTTTTAGTCATATTATTCTTTTATAAGCAGTTAAATGTGAAATTTAGTTGAACCAATTGATATTAACAATTCTAGTCATATTATTCATTTATAAGCAGCTAAAGGTGAAATTTAGTTGAACCAATTTATATTAACAGTTTTAGTCATATTATTCTTTTATAAGCAGTTAAAGTTGAACTTTAGTTGAACCAATTGATATTATCAATTCTAGTCATATTATTCATTTATTTGCAGTTAAAGGTAAAATTTAGTTGAACCAATTGATATTAACACTTTTAGTCATATTATTCATTTATTAGCAGTTAAATTTGAAATTCAGTTGAAACAATTGATATTAACAGTTTTAGTCATATTATTCATTTATTAGCAGTTAAAGGTGAAATTTAGTTGAACCAATTGATATTAACAGTTTTAGTCATATTATTCATTTATTAGCAGTTAAAGGTGACATTTAGTTGAACCAATTGATATTAACAGTTTTAGTCATCTTATTCATTTATTAGCAGTTAAAGGTGAAATTTAGTTGAACCAATTGATATTAATAGTTTTAGTCATATTATTTTTTATAAGCAGTTAAAGGTGAAATTTAGTTGAACCCATTGATATTAACAATTCTAGTCATATTATTCATTTATTAGCAGTTAAAGGTGAAATTTAGTTGAACCAATTGATATTAACAGTTTTAGTCATATTATTCATTTATTTGCAGTTAAGGTGAAATTTAGTTGAACCAATTGTTATTGACAATTCTAGTCATATTATCCATTTATTAGCAGTTAAAGGTGAAATTTAGTTGAACCAATTGATATTAACAAATTTGGTCATATTATTCATTTATTAGCAGTTAAAGGTGAAATTTAATTGAACCTATTGATATTAACAATTTTAGTCATATTATTCATTTATTAGCAGTTAAAGGTGAAATTTAGTTGAACCAATTGATATTAACAAATTTAGTCATATTATTCATTTATTAGTAGTTAAAGGTGAAATTTAGTTGAACCAATTGATATTAACAAATTTAGTCATATTATTCATTTATTAGCAGTTATAGGTGAAATTTAATTGAACCAATTGATATTAACAAATTTAGTCATATTATTCATTTATTAGCAGTTAAAGGTGAAATTTAATTGAACCTATTGATATTAACAAATTTAGTAATATTATTCATTTATTAGCAGTTAAAGGTGAAATTTAATTGAACCTATTGATATTAACAAATTTAGTCATATTATTCATTTATTAGCAGTTAAAGGTGAAATTTAGTTGAACCAATTTATATTAACAATTTTGGTCATATTATTCATTTATTAGCAGTTAAAGGTGAAATTTAGTTGAACCAATTGATATTAACAGTTTTAGTCATATTAATCTTTTATAAGCAGCTAAGGTGAAATTTAGTTGAACCAATTGATATTAACAATTCTAGTCATATTATTCATTTATTTGCAGTTAAAGGTGAAATTTAGTTGAACCAATTCATATTAACAGTTTTAGTCATATTATTCATTTATTAGCAGTTAAAGGTGAAATTTAATTGAACCAATTGATATTAACAGTTTTAGTCATATTATTCTTTTATAAGCAGATAAAAGTGAAATTTAGTTGAACCAATTGATATTAACAGTTTTAGTCATATTTTTCATTTATATGCATTTAAAGGTGTAATTTAGTTTAACCAATTGATATTAACAGTTTTAGTCATATTATTCTTTTATAAGCAGATAAAAGTGAAATTTAGTTGAACCAATTGATATTAACAATACTAATCATATTATTCATTTATTGGCAGTTAAAGGTGAAATTTAGTTGAACCAATTGATATTACCAGTTTTAATCATATTATTCATTTATTAGCAGTTAAAGTTGAAATTTAGTTGAACCAATTGATATTAACAGTTTTAGTCATATTATTCATTTATTAGCAGTTAAAGTTGAAATTTAGTTGAAACAATTGGTATTAACAGTTTTAGTCATATTATTCATTTATAAGCAGTTAAAGGTGAAATTTAGTTGAACCAATTTTTATTAACAGTTTTAGTCATATTATTCATTTATTTGCGGTTAAAGGTAAAATTTAGTTGAACCAATTGATATTAACAATTCTAGTCATATTATTCATTTATAAGCAGCTAAAGGTGAAATTTAGTTGAACCAATTTATATTAACAGTTTTAGTCATATTATTCTTTTATAAGCAGTTAAAGTTGAACTTTAGTTGAACCAATTGATATTATCAATTCTAGTCATATTATTCATTTATTTGCAGTTAAAGGTAAAATTTAGTTGAACCAATTGATATTAACACTTTTAGTCATATTATTCATTTATTAGCAGTTAAATTTGAAATTCAGTTGAAACAATTGATATTAACAGTTTTAGTCATATTATTCATTTATTAGCAGTTAAAGGTGAAATTTAGTTGAACCAATTGATATTAACAGTTTTAGTCATATTATTCTTTTATAAGCAGTTAAATGTGAAATTTAGTTGAACCAATTGATATTAACAATTCTAGTCATATTATTCATTTATTTGCAGTTAAACGTGAAATTTAGTTGAACCAATTGATATTAACAGTTTTAGTCATATTATTCATTTATTAACAGTTAAATGTGAAATTTAGTTGAACCAATTGATATTAATAGTTTTAGTCATATTATTCTTTTATAAGCAGTTAAAGGTGAAATTTAGTTGAACCAATTGATATTAACAATTCTAGTCATATTATTCATTTATTTGCAGTTAAAGGTGAAATTTAGTTGAACCAATTGATATTAATAGTTTTAGTCATATTAATCTTTTATAAGCAGTTAAAGGTGAAATTTAGTTGAACCAATTGATATTAACAATTCTAGTCATATTATTCATTTATTTGCAGTTAAAGGTGAAATTTAGTTGAACCAATTCATATTAACAGTTTTAGTCATATTATTCATTTATTAGCAGTTAAAGTTGAAATTTAATTGAACCAATTGATATTAACAGTTTTAGTCATATTATTCTTTTATAAGCAGATAAAAGTGAAATTTAGTTGAACCAATTGATATTAACAGTTTTAGTCATATTTTTCATTTATATGCATTTAAAGGTGAAATTTAGTTGAACCAATTGATATTAACAGTTTTAGTCATATTATTCTTTTATAAGCAGATAAAAGTGAAATTTAGTTGAACCAATTGATATTAACAATTCTAATCATATTATTCATTTATTTGCAGTTAAAGGTGAAATTTAGTTGAACCAATTGATATTACCAGTTTTAATCATATTATTCATTTATTAGCAGTTAAAGTTGAAATTTAGTTGAAACAATTGGTATTAACAGTTTTAGTCATATTATTCATTTATAAGCAGTTAAAGGTGAAATTTAGTTGAACCAATTTTTATTAACAGTTTTAGTCATATTATTCATTTATTTGCGGTTAAAGGTAAAATTTAGTTGAACCAATTGATATTAACAGTTTTAGTCATATTATTCATTTATTAGCAGTTAAAGTTGAAATTTAGTTGAAACAATTGATATTAACAGTTTTAGTCATATTATTCTTTTATAAGCAGTTAAATGTGAAATTTAGTTGAACCAATTGATATTAACAATTCTAGTCATATTATTCATTTATAAGCAGCTAAAGGTGAAATTTAGTTGAACCAATTTATATTAACAGTTCTAATCATATTATTCTTTTATAAGCAGTTAAAGTTGAACTTTAGTTGAACCAATTGATATTATCAATTCTAGTCATATTATTCATTTATTTGCAGTTAAAGGTAAAATTTAGTTGAACCAATTGATATTAACACTTTTAGTCATATTATTCATTTATTAGCAGTTAAATTTGAAATTCAGTTGAAACAATTGATATTAACAGTTTTAGTCATATTATTCATTTATTAGCAGTTAAAGGTGAAATTTAATTGAACCAATTGATATTAACAAATTTAGTCATATTATTCATTTATTAGCAGTTAAAGGTGAAATTTAATTGAACCTATTGATATTAACAAATTTAGTCATATTATTCATTTATTAGCAGTTAAAGGTGAAATTTAATTGAACCTATTGATATTAACAATTTTAGTCATCTTATTCATTTATTAGTAGTTAAAGGTGAAATTTAGTTGAACCAATTGATATTAACAAATTTAGTCATATTATTCATTTATTAGTAGTTAAAGGTGAAATTTAGTTGAACCAATTGATATTAACAAATTTAGTCATATTATTCATTTATTAGCAGTTAAAGGTGAAATTTAGTTGAACCAATTTATATTAACAATTTTAGTCATATTATTCATTTATTAGCAGTTAAAGGTGAAATTTAGTTGAACCAATTGATATTAACAATTCTAGTCATATTATTCATTTATTTGCAGTTAAAGGTGAAATTTAGTTAAATCAATTCATATTAACAGTTTTAGTCATATTATTCATTTATTAGCAGTTGAATTGAAATTTAGTTGAACCAATTTATATTAACAGTTTTAGTCATATTATTCATTTATTAGCAATTAAAGGTGAAATTTAGTTGAACTAATTGATATTAACAGTTTTAGTCATATTATTCATTTATTAGCAGTTAAAGGTGAAATTTAGTTGAACCAATTGATATTAACAGTTTTAGTCATATTATTCTTTTATAAGCAGATAAAAGTGAAATTTAGTTGAACCAATTGATATTAACAGTTTTAGTCATATTATTCATTTATAAGCAGTTAAATGTGAAATTTAGTTGAACCAATTTATATTAACAGTTTTAGTCATATTATTCATTTACTAGCAGTTAAAGTTGAAATTTAGTTGAACCAATTGATATTAACAGTTTTATTCATATTATTCATTTATTAGCAGTTAAACGTGAAATTTAGTTGAAACAATTGATATTAACAGTTTTAGTCATATTATTCATTTATTAGCAGTTAAAGGTGAAATTAAGTTGAACCAATTGATATTAACAGTTTTAGTCATATTATTCTTTTATAAGCAGTTAAATGTGAAATTTAGTTGAACCAATTGATATTAACAATTCTAGTCATATTATTCATTTATTTGCCGGTAAACGTGAAATTTAGTTGAACCAATTGATATTAACAGTTTTAGTCATATTATTCATTTATTAGCAGTTAAAGGTGAAATTTAGTTGAACCAATTCATATTAATAGTTTTAGTCATATTATTCTTTTATAAGCAGTTAAAGGTGAAATTTAGTTGAACCAATTGATATTAACAAATTTAGTCATATTATTCTTTTATAAGCTGTTAAAGGTGAAATTTAGTTGAACCAATTGATATTAACAATTCTAGTCATATTATTCATTTATTTGCAGTTAAAGGTGAAATTTAGTTAAATCAATTCATATTAACATTTTTAGTCATATTCTTCATTTATTAGCAGTTGAATTGAAATTTAGTTGAACCAATTTATATTAACAGTTTTAGTCATATTATTCATTTATTAGCAGTTAAAGGTGAAATTTATTTGAACTAATTGATATTAACAGTTTTAGTCATATTATTCATTTATTAGCAGTTAAAGGTGAAATTTAGTTGAACCAATTGATATTAACAGTTTTAGTCATATTATTCTTTTATAAGCAGATAAAAGTGAAATTTAGTTGAACCAATTGATATTAACAGTTTTAGTCATATTATTCATTTATTAGCAGTTAAAGGTGAACTTTAGTTGAACCAATTGATATTAACAGTTTTAGTCATATTATTCATTTATAAGCAGTTAAATGTGAAATTTAGTTGAACCAATTTATATTAACAGTTTTAGTCATATTATTCATTTATTAGCAGTTAAAGGTGAAATTTAGTTGAACCAATTGATATTAACAGTTTTAGTCATATTATTCATTTGTTTGCAGTTAAAGTTGAAATTTAGTTGATCCAATTGATATAAACAATTTTAGTCATATTATTCATTTATTAGCAGTTAAAGGTGAAATTTAGTTGAACCAATTGATATTAACAGTTTTAGTCATATTATTCTTTTATAAGCAGTTAAAGTTGAAATTTAGTTGAACCAATTTTTATTAACAATTCTAGTCATATTATTCATTTATTAGCAGTTAAAGGTGAAATTTAGTTGAAACAATTGATATTAACAGTTTTAATCATATTATTTATTTATTAGCAGTTAAAGGTGAAATTTAATTGAACCAATTGATATTAACAGTTTTAGTCATATTATTCTCTTATAAGCAGTTCAAGGTGAAATTTAGTTGAACCAATTGATATTAACAGTTTTAGTCATATTATTCTTTTATTTGCAGTTAAAGGTGTAATTTAGTTGAACCAATTGATATTAACAGTTTTAGTCATATTATTCATTTATTAGCAGTTAAAGGTGACATTTAGTTGAACCAATTGATATTAACAGTTTTAGTCATCTTATTCATTTATTAGCAGTTAAAGGTGAAATTTAGTTGAACCAATTGGTATTAATAGTTTTAGTCATATTATTTTTTATAAGCAGTTAAAGGTGAAATTTAGTTGAACCCATTGATATTAACAATTCTAGTCATATTATTCATTTATTAGCAGTTAAAGGTGAAATTTAGTTGAACCAATTGATATTAACAGTTTTAGTCATATTATTCATTTATTTGCAGTTAAAGGTGAAATTTAGTTGAACCAATTGTTATTGACAATTCTAGTCATATTATCCATTTATTAGCAGTTAAAGGTGAAATTTAGTTGAACCAATTGATATTAACAAATTTAGTCATATTATTCATTTATTAGCAGTTAAAGGTGAAATTTAATTGAACCTATTGATATTAACAATTTTAGTCATATTATTCATTTATTAGCAGTTAAAGGTGAAATTTAGTTGAACCAATTGATATTAACAAATTTAGTCATATTATTCATTTATTAGTAGTTAAAGGTGAAATTTAGTTGAACCAATTGATATTAACAAATTTAGTCATATTATTCATTTATTAGCAGTTAAAGGTGAAATTTAATTGAACCAATTGATATTAACAAATTTAGTCATATTATTCATTTATTAGCAGTTAAAGGTGAAATTTAATTGAACCTATTGATATTAACAAATTTAGTCATATTATTCATTTATTAGCAGTTAAAGGTGAAATTTAATTGAACCTATTGATATTAACAATTTTAGTCATCTTATTCATTTATTAGTAGTTAAAGGTGAAATTTAGTTGAACCAATTGATATTAACAAATTTAGTCATATTATTCATTTATTAGTAGTTAAAGGTGAAATTTAGTTGAACCAATTGATATTAACAAATTTAGTCATATTATTCATTTATTAGCAGTTAAAGGTGAAATTTAGTTGAACCAATTTATATTAACAATTTTAGTCATATTATTCATTTATTAGCAGTTAAAGGTGAAATTTAATTGAACCTATTGATATTAACAAATTTAGTCATATTATTCATTTATTAGCAGTTAAAGGTGAAATTTAGTTGAACCAATTGATATTAACAATTCTAGTCTTATTATTATGATTATTATTTTTTATACATTTTGACAATCTTAAAGAATGGAATTCAAGAATAAATGCTCACATTACTTATCAGATAATATTTATACATTAGTAAACGTTTCTTGATATAAATGCCTCGAAACTTATGAACTCTTAATGCAAGAATGTCTTGTGTAATTTGGATAATATGAAGTTGCTCTAGACCATTTTATTATAGATTTTATTATAGATTTTATTATAGATTTTATTATCATATTTTGATTTCATTTATTTATTTAATGGTTCAATACGCGCATCAATAAAACACTGAAAAATATGCATTCAAGAAATTTAATTTCTATTTAAAATCTTTAAAATACTGAATATCTTTTAAAATATCCTTCATACATTAAAAATGTATTTTGACATTTCTGAATATTGTCCACATTATTCACTTTGCGTGCCACTTTCGTGAATTCCATCACCATTTCTTTTACATACATTTCTTGTAGCATACATCTGCTACACTTTTCACATAATAGCTTATCCTAATATAATAATACCTTTCATACATGTAATATATATATATATATATATATATATATATATATATAGCTTTAATGTGGTATGAAATCAATTTTTTTTCTTTTTAATATAAAAAAATCAGTTTTGTTATCTCGAAAATTTTAAATATTTCAATAAAGTCACCCGGCATTCTTTGCTCTAAAATTGTCGAGATGTCCTTATTTTTCAATATCTTCCTTGAGTTCAATTTCTCTATACATATCATACGGCTTGCGAACTTTCTTTATACATATTAGGAAATTAGGAATAAAGTGATTGTTAGTGACTCGGAACGAGAAATCGAAGAGCCGTGTTTAAATTCTAGTTGAATTCCTGGCATTGACTTGCGCACAAATACACTCAATATATTAATCCGTCTCTTCTCTTCAGTTATGGATTAAATAACAGGACAGGTTGGGTTCTATAGCAACTAGTCTACCGTAGAAGGCAATGGCAACCTACTGCGGGATAATCTTCTGCCCAATCAGTCATGTCTCTTTCGAGCCAAGATCCTCAAACGCGTGCATCACGTATGGCACTAAACTGATTGGAGATGAGTAAGAAATGGATTTCCAGTGCAATCAATAAGGTAGGTGTTCTGGACCATTTTTAGCTTTACTAATATTTACGTACTTTTTAATGTCTCAAATTTTTGGTAATTTTATCGGCTTCAATTTTATGTATTTGTTTCTATTTTCACTCCCATGTATTTTTCATTTTTCATCCCAAGTTTGGTCATAAAGCCGGAAGATGCCAGGGGCTATCGAGTATTAAATAATATGCCAAAAAACACTCTTAAGAACAAGAACAAAAAGTAAGAAGACAGAAGATGACATTTGACCTTACATTTAAATTTTTGAAGATCAAAGTTGATTGGAAGTTCCACAAGAGAGAAGTGCGATAAATGAAACTGTTTGCATAGAACTTACATCTCGGCATTTCAACTATAAAATCAGGAGACCTTGCCACCAATCTAGTACTGCAATTAAATTCATAAAGTCTAGGTACCAAAGAAAAAAGTTGATCACGACTATTATCATGAAATTATTTTTAGAAAAGACACAGGGAAGCTACATTACTGCGAGGGGAAATTGACTGAAGATGAGAGGCCATGTCAAGACCATTAATATTGCAGATTCTTCTTCGGCTTTTATCTAGTATTTGTAAATATATAGCAGAAGCATGATACCATACGTGGCAGCATTTTTCTCATTATTCCACGTTTGATTTTTTTTTTTGATTACTGCAGCTATATCTTCATAGTTGAAGGGATATAACTTACTGCTGAAAGGTCTCAGATTTTATTTACAGGCCAGGTCAGTGACATTCTCAAAATATAATCACCACCAAAGAGATATATTTTGAATTAATTTTTTTAAAAAAAGTCTCCCTTTAGATTTCTGCCTTGTTTTATTGTAAAATCTTGAAAACCCACAGGATATAAATATCTAATCTTTGCATTTCATAGCTTTATTCCTGCCCTATTAGATTTCATAGATGGAGTATTTTTTTATTTTTTTATTTTATTTATATTTTATTTATTTATTTTGTTAGATATAAAATTCTATGAATTCTGTGAATTCATGATATTTTTCAGTTCTTGAGGATATAAATAATCAAATTTCTAATTTGATCTAATGTTTGAAATATGCAAACAGATAAGATTTTTTTCTTTCAACATATATTTATTTACCTATTTCATTATTATTATTATTATTATTATTATTATTATTACTGGTGGTGGTGGCGATGGTGGTGTAGGAGGTAGCGTTTGGGCATTGCTCTGTGAAATAAGTTCAAATAAATTGAATCAAAGAAAATTAAAATGAAGAATGGGGGATACGAAGAACAGCTGTGAATCAGCGGTCATTGGAATCGAAATGCATTTGATTTTTTATTTATTTATTGTTATTTCAATCAAAGAAACAAAAGAAAGAGAAAGTAAATAAAGGGAGAGACTGGAAAAGAATGAAATGAATAAAAGTAAAAGAAAGAAAAAAGGACAAGGTTGGAGATGAATGACATGAACGAGTAAATAAATTAATAAAGAAAGATAAAAGGGCAAGATTGTAGAAGAATGACATTAATACGTAAAAGAAAGATAGAAAGAAAGAAAAAAGGAAAACGTGAGTGTAGAAAAAAATGAATAAGCAAAAAAAATTAATGGACAAGATTGAAAAAAGAAAAAACGAATAAGTAAAATGAAAAAGAAAAACAGATAAAAAGGAAAGTTAGGAGAAGAAAGAAATGAATGAGGAAAGAGACAAAAACTAAACGAGCAAGATTGTAGCTGAAAGAAAGAAAGAAAGAAAGAAAGAAAGAAAGAAAGAAAGAAAGAAAGAAAGAATGGCATGGTTGGAGAAGAAGGAAATGAATATCTAAGAGAAAGAAAAAGTTAAAAGGATGTTATTGAAGTGAATAAGTAAAAGAAAGAAAGGAAAAAGAAGGCAAGACTGTGTACGGATGAAATGCATGAATAATATATAATACATAAAGAGAAAAAAAAATAAAGAGGGCAAGACTGGAAAAGAATGAAATTAATACGTAAAAGAAAGAGAGAAAGAAAAGAAAAAACATAAAAGGCGAAACTGGAGAAGAAGGAAATAAATAATTAAAAAAGTACGTCAGAAAGATAAAAAAGAACAAGAGAATGGAGAATAATTTATCGAATGAGTACAATAAAAAATCAAAAACGATAAAACAGCAAAATTGAAGACGAATGAAATGAATAATAAAATAAATATAGAAAGAAAGGGCAAGATTGGCGAAGAATTATATAATTATTTAAAAGAAAGAAAGAAAAATAAATGTTATGATTTGGGAAGAATTATATTAATAATTAAAAGAAAGAAAGAAAGAAAGAAAGAAAGAAAGAAAGAACAGTCAAAGGTCATGTTTGAGAAGAAAAAATATATAAGTAAAAGAAAGAATGTACGATAGATAAAAAGGTAAGATTCGAAAAGAATAAAATGAATAATTAAAAGAAAGAAAAATATAACGAACAAGACCCCAAAGAAAGTACGTAAAAAAAAGGTTAACACGAATTTTTAAAAAGTGAAAAGGCAAAGTAAGCGAAGAACGAAATTATTGCTTAAAAGAAAGAAAAACAAAAGAAAGACAAAAGAAAGAAATAAAAAAGAAATTAAAAAGTGTAAGATTGGAAAAGAATAAAATGAATAATTACAAGAAAGTAAAAAAGATAAACCAGATAGTTTGGTGAAAAATGAAACACAGAACGAAAAGAAGAAAGAAAGAAAGCCAAAAGCAAAAGATTGGGAAAGAAAGGAATAAGCAAACAAATGAAAGAAATTATGAAAACAATTGAAACGTATGAAATGGATAAATAAAAGAAAGGAATACAGATAAATGAAGAAAAATGAAGAAAAATGAATAATTAAAAGAAAGAGAGAAAGAAAGCAAATAAGAAATGAAGTAAGAAGGTAAAAGACAGATAAAAGTGCAAGATTGAAGAAGAAAAATAAATATTTAAAAGAAAGAAAGAAAGAAAAATAAATATTTAAAAGAAAGAAAGAAAGAACGAAAAGTTCAAGATTGGAGACGATAGAAAAAATAAGTAAAAGAAAAGAATACCGATAAATGTGCTGATTGTAATGAAAGAAGTTAATGAATAAATAAATTTAAAAAAATAGAAAGAATGAATGAAAGGAAGATAAAGTGGCAAAATTTGCGTAGAATGAAATATGTTTAAGAAATAAGAAAAGTTAAAATATAAAGATAGAAGAAGAATGAAATGAATAATAAAATAAAGAAAGAACGAAAAATAAAAGGACAAGACTGGAGAGGAAGGAAATTAATTATAAAAGAAAGAAAGAAAGAAAGAAAGAAAGAAAGAACAAGAGCAAACTTGGAGAAGAATTATACGAATAAAGACAAGAAAGAAATATTGAAAGATGAATACACATGTATGAAAAAGAATGAAACGAATAAGCAAATGAAAGAAAATTAAATGTGTGAGATTGAAGAATTATGAAGTGAATGAGTAAAAGAAAAAAGTCAAATAAAAGTGCAATGTTGGCGAAGAATATAATCAATAAGAAAATAAAATAAAAGAAAGACATGAGTGTGCAAGATTAGAGAAAAATGAAATGAATTATGAAAAAAAAGAAAGATAATATGGCAAGATTATTGAAGAATTAAATGATTATGTAAAAGAAAGAAAGAAAGAAAGAAAGAAAGAAAGAAAGAAAGAAAGAAATAAGATGAAGAGCAAGTTTGATGAAAGATAAAACATAAGTGAACGAAAGAAAGAAAGAAAGAAAGAAAGAAAGAAAGAAGATGAAGATCAAGTCTGGAAAGAGGAAACATATAAGTGAACGAAAGAAAGAAAGAAAGAAAGAAAGAAAGAAGATGAAGAGCAAGTTTGGAGAAGAAGAAACTTTTTTTTTTTAATCATATCATCCCGAGCAAAGCGGTAACGCCACTGATGTGCAGGGGGCTACGTAAGAGTTAAAAGATTGGAAAAGAGAAAGCCGGAAACCACATCCTAAACAGGTAACAAGGGATGAAATATGAACGAAATAAAGATTGTAAATTACCTAATATATAAAAAAGATTTAATATATAAGTTATAAATATAAAGATGAAAGAAAAATTTTAAGTGCAAGATGGGAGAAGAATGAAATGAATAAGTAAAAGAAAGACTGAAATATAAAACGGCATGTTTGAGTGAAAAAGGAAATGAATAAGTAAAAGAAAGAAATAGAGATAAAAGTACAAGATTTGAGGAGTAAAAGAAGGAAAAAGAATGAAAGAATGAAAGACAAATGGGCAAGATTGGATAGAATAAAAAGAATAATTAATATATGCAAAACAAAGAAATACAAAGGTGAAAGGTTGGAGAAGAATGAATTAAATAAATAAAAGAATGAAAATTAAAAGGGCAAGTTTGAAGAAAAATGAAATACATACGCAAAAGTAAGATAAAAAGGAAGATTCGAAAAGAATGAAATAAATAAATAAAGGAAGAAAGAAAAAAGATAGTAAGATATGATTAGAGAATAAGTCAATGAATAAGAAAAAGAAAGAGAGAAAGAAAGATAAATGGTTTAAATTTGAGTCAGAATTGAATAGGTGAAGGAAAAACAGAAAAACAAAATAGCGCGATTTGAGAAGAATGATATTGTTGTGACTACGTGAAAGGTTTAAGAAATAACTAAACATGTTTTACAGAAATATTGTATATTTAACAGTAAATACAACAGAAGAGTATTACACGATTAGTGCGGGTGTTGGTTGTACAACGTTCAATCAATTCGACAGTTCCAACAAGGCCTCCGCTCTTACTAATCTTATAGTATACGAAAAAGTCGAATGTAGACTCTTTAGAATAAGTAAAACAAAGAATGAAAGAAAGATAAAAGGGCTAGATTTGAGAAGTATTACATGAATAAGTAAAAGAAAGAGTTTATTATATAGGGTAAGATTGGAGAAGAATGAAGTAAACAAGAAGTATAAAAGAAGGAAATATAAAAAGGCAAGATTGAATAATGAAATTAATAAATAAAATAAATAAACTTTGCTAGAAAAAATGAAAAATAGCAATAATAAAATGAATAAGTAAAAGCAAGAATAAAAGAAAGAAATACCGGGAGCCCATAAAGTCCATGTGCACTTTAAAAAAGTTATAACTTTATTTGTAATTGTAATAGAAATAATCTGTAAAACAAAATGAGCTTAAACAATGTTTCAACAAGATGAACCTCCTTGTCACTTTTCTCTGCTTGTTAGACAGTTCTAAATCAGGAATTTCCTCACAGATGGATCGGCAAGGGTAGATCATTTTATTGGCCTCCATGTTAGCCATATTTGACTTCTTTAAATTTCTTTTTATGGGGACATGTGAAAACAATTGTGTATGTAACCAAACCTAGTTCATTAGAAGATTTGAAGGCTAAAATAACTAATGTGATTTCAGGCATTACTGTAAATCAGTTGGAAAATGTTTTTCGTGAACTGTAAAATCGTATTACCCTTTGTATTGCTAATGATGGAGGACATGTGGATCTCAAATAAAATTCTAATAAAATCTTAAAAACATGTAGATTTACATCTTTCTAATCCTTTTTACAAGTTATTTCTATCGCAAATACAAATAAAGTTATAATATTTTAAAAGTGCACACGAACTTTAAAGACACCCTTATGTGAGAGATTTATGAAGAAAAAAAAAAGAAAGAAAGAAAGAAAGAAAGAAAATTGTTAAGACTGGAGTCGATTAAAATAAATAACACGAGTCAACACAATTTTTAGTGCCAAGAAACAAAACTACAAAACAATTATTTTTTTTATAAGTTAGTTATTTTGATGGTGCTGATTCTGAAACTGACGGAAGATTTCATGATTAGCTACTGTTTTAGCTGTACTAAAATTACTCATTTTTGGAAAAATGGTCAATTTACAATCTTGGCTGATCGCAATATTTAGTTAATAAGTGTCCTAGAAACCAATCAATCTTCAGGTAGTCCGAGCAATTTATATCTGTCACCTGAAAAACTACTTTTATAAGAAAAATATTTTTGAGTTAAAAATTTTAAAATAGAAGTACCGAACTATTCCATTTTATCGCCAAAATTAAAATTAACTGATGGAACTTATCAGTAATGCGCTTATATGATTATTTAGGTTCATTTTTTATACAACCATCTAGATAAGTTCCAGAAAATTGTGGTGATGTGAGTGATGAGCAAGCAGAACGATTCCATCAGGATATTAATTCAATGGAAAAGCGTTACCAGGGACGGTGGGACAAACAAATGATGGCTGACGACTGCTGGAGTATCAAAAGGAACTTAAATAACATTGAAAATGACATGCAATCATGAAAAAGGAAAATTTTACGAAAGCATAGTTCTTATATTCACGAAGATTTTATTTCTATTGTTAGTTTATTAAATGATTTGATCAAAATACTTCTTGGTCTTCGTACATACAAACGTGTTATCTTTAAAGACTTAGGGTCTGATTGTTATTGAAAAATGGTATTTTTTAATAAGCAGTCAAATATCTTTAGTTGAAATAGGAAATGAAAGTTTTCTGCGACTTTACTTTGAGAAATATTGCCATCAGTCCATATCATATATATATAGAAAACAAAGAAAAACTGCTTTATTTTATTTTTCAAAAATGAGACATTTCTCTACAACAAAATCGGTTGCTAAAACAAAAAGATAAGATCATTTTCAGCACCCTCAAATTAGCAAAAAAGATGTTTGGTGTCTCGATACCATTTCATTGTTTTTGTTTTTTTTATCAGTGTAATTAAAAGAAATAAAGAAAAATAAAAAAAAAAATACTAGACGGAAAGATAAAATTGCAAGATTGTAGAAGAATGAGAGGAATAAGGAAACAAAAGAAAGAAAGAAAGAAAGAAAGAAAGAAAGAAAAAATAAAGAAAGAAGATAAAAGTTTAAGGTTTAAAAAAATGAAGTGAATACGTAAAGAAAGAAAAATGATGGAAAGACAGGAAGAAAAAAAGAAAGATTAATAATCAACATTTGAGAAGAATGCCATGAATAAATAAAAGAAAGAAAGGATAATTTTGTAGATGAATGACGGAAAAACAAAAAAAGAAAATGTTATATTGGTGTAGAATTAAACATATGAGAAAAAAAAGAAAGGAAAGACAACATTGTAGAAAACTTTAAGTGAGAAATGAAAGAAAGACAACCACTGTAAAAAAAAAAAATTAAAAAAGTACTAAAGAAAGAAAGTAAGAACATAAGAAAATTCCGAAATCTAAAACGAAGAATAATACAAATAAAAATAATCCGGCTATAATAATTATGAATGTATATTTCGTTATATATTTCCTGTCCAATCTGTATTAAGTGGAGCAAATCAAATTTCCATTTAATTTACGTGTGATTAATTCATTTGGTCGTTTTAATATTCGATACAATTTAAGTATTTATTTGAATTTAGATAAAATTACTTTCCGGAAAAATTAAACGGAAAATCAGTCATATTTATATTCCTACGTTTTTTACACTGCAGCTTTATCTGTTCAAGCTTTCAATGTGAGGTACTCAGCTAACGTTGTCTTCTATGTGATTGTTTTGCATCAACTTGGACCTGAAATAGGGGTTGACGCCGCGGTTTCTGTCATTCTTCTGCTAATCTGTAAATTACCGGAAAGTAATTGAAACTCACCAGAAGAGAGCTGAATATGTAATCCTCTTCATGCCAATGACATTTCCACCGAGGTTCTGTACGGCATATGACTTCATTGAACTTCTTTTAATGTGTTCCTTTCGAATTTATATTTAAATTGGGGTCATCAGGAGAGAATGTGCATCGTTTCGGGGTTTTCATCTCAACGGTTCCACTTGCACACCGGCTCCCCTCACTGATGTGAGGCCCCATCATAACGATATATAAGTGTGTTGTAGATATACAACTTCAAAAATCTAATGACGAAATTAGATTTACGAAAAATTTCGTTCTTAGAATGCAACGTGAACCTCATTACGCGTGATATATTTCCATTCCACTGTTATATTCTGTCATCCATATAAGTGCCACACGCGAAAAACTCTTGGGCAATCTGGTCTCGAAAGAGACATAACTGACTGGCCAGAAGATTATCCCGCAGTAGGTTGCCATTACTTTCTGCAGTAGACTGGTTGTCAGCTAAGGGTATAGAACCCAATCTATCCAGTTATTTAACCCATAACTGGATGGAAGAGACGGATTAATACCTTTCTTAAGGGTATTTGCGCGTAAGTGAATGCAAGAAATTCAACTGGATTTTGAACTGAGTTCTCCGATTTCTCCTTCCGAGCGGATATCGACTGCACCACAACGCACATCCTTATTGTTGGGACGCCCGCGCCTATTCGGCTATAATGGACTATTCCATTACTATGTAAAGTAATGGTGGCATCTACGTGAGGAGAGTGTGCCGAGCAGCCGATCGACAAGTCAGTCGTAGACTTCCCATTGCTCATACTACGTCTTACGACGGTTGAGACGATTAACCTCTATTCTTGTATTGGATACTAATAACCTTTGTAAATACTATTTTCACGGAATACAACAATTAACCTATTCCTGTTGTTGAGTTATTTATTCTTACTCACGACATAACACTTATATTAAACAGGCAAAATGTTTAACATGAAAAGATATTGCGTATAAGTCAATTTATATAATACCATGAATAAACAATGAATCTTTGAACCTTTAAAAATATATAGAGACCGGGTTAATTTACAGGTTCATTGACTTTCTTTTCTTGTTGTAAATTACTGAATGTCAATACATTCTTTCAAGACTTCTTTTTTTAGAAATGTCGCTATTATTTACGGTACGGGTATACTAATAATAATAATAATAATTGTTCAGAGCCAATGTGTTAGCTTTATAGCTTACCGTAACAAATACTGCCCTCTTCATCACAGGGGATGCATTGTAATACCATATCTCCTCTATAATAGTTACTGCTGCAAAATGTCCTCAAGCATGAAGAAGAATCTTGAAGCGACAGAGACGCGCTTCTATTTCAAGGATACTGCGAATAGGGTGCATCTGACAAATCAATAAAGAGGAGGATTTTAAGGCAAAAAAAGAAAAATCTGGTACCTAGACACATGGCCATTTGGATTTAAGCGTTGACTAGTTTCAGTGATTTGGCCCAAAGATTTGTGAGTTAATACCTGCCTACACTAGTGGTAAACAAATAACTTAGATATTTCAGTTAATACGGAGATAACTACATGGCTTCCGGAAGTGGCATCATACTCGGAGTGAGAATGATTTCCCTCGTGATCGAAATAAAGGGTTCGGTTTGAAATTCTCAAAAACTGAAGAAGTTCAGAGCGTACAACGGCCGAAACTTCGTAAACATGGTAATAAAAATGACGCAAACAGTCCGAACAATGCAAATAATGCAAAGAAAAAGAGTTGAAAAATTTAGGACATATGATGAGGTAAGAAAATCTAGAGAATTTAATACTCACAAGACATATTCCCAACAAAAGAGGAGGATGAAAACAATAATTAATTTTCTTAAAGTGGTTGTGTAAATGGATGTCATTACAAGGGCAAAGACAGAGGGTAAACTGTAAGAAGTTACTTAGCGCAACAGATGTTGTGGAGAGCTATGATCTTCTATGCTTAGAAAAGACGTAGCATCGAAAAGAAGATCAGTACTAGTGAATATGTAGGTGGCCGGCGGTTCTTTGCACAGAAAATGGAAAGCAAGCTCAATTTCAAGCTTGGAATTTTACATTCGCTTCGCCCTAATGCCCTTGAAATGGTATAAAACCCGTTTCTTCTTGGCAGCTTACGACTATATCCCGATGAAACAACGGATCCCGTACAGTCACCGAAGTTAAGCAACGTTGAACTCTTATCAGTACCTAGATGGCTGACTTGGGAATAGCTGATGCTGTAAAATAGGATATGCAGGTAATGTAATTTATAATGACTCGGAAATGTCAATCAGAGATCTGAAATCTAATGAAAGATGGATTCGTTATATTTATTTACACACAAATCGCATCAGGAAAAGTGTGAATTTACTTTTTCTTCCTTCAGTTATAGGTCAATTTGTAACACATCAATAATCTTTATTACCGCCCCTACCAAAAAATTCTTACAATCTAAAAATAATTTCTAGCTTTAAATAATCTGCAAACATTTGATAGGTTGCAGATAATGAACCTGTCAATGAAACCATCTCTTCTTCTGACTACCGACTCCTTCCAACAATAGGTTGAATTTAAAAGTAAACATAGTTCTAAACATTGGTAAAAGAATGAGAACTGTGCAAAAGGCAACGAGAAAACACAGCTTCTTCAAAGAACCCTTTTTTTATATATATAATCATATTGCCCCAAGCAAGGCGGTTTACTGCCACTGATGCGCAGGGGGGTTACATAAGAGGTAATTTATGAGAAAGAGTGACAGGTTATAGGGGATGACAGGAAGTGGGTAAAAGAAGGATAAGAATACTGATGAGAGTGGAGTGGACGGAGAAAAGAGCATGAGAGAGAGAGAATGCAGGTTAGAGATAGGTGATAACTGTTGACTTTACAATTAAATTCTTGGAGATTGTAGCTGTTGGGGAAGCGAGCAAATGGAAGAGAATTCCACAGACGGGAAGTGCGAGAAAAGAAGTTGATGGAGTAGAATTTGCATTTACATTTTATTGGCTTCACAGTAAAAGGGTTGGGCCTAGTTGCTAATCTTGTGGCTCACGTAAATTCATATATAGGGGGCACCAGTGAGCTAAGTTCATCGGAGAAGAAGCCGTGAAAGTATTTGTAGAAGAGACACAGGAAAGCCACACTGCGCCGGTGAGAAAGTGACTGTATCGCGGTTTAGAAATTTATAGATATTAAAACTTTCCAGGACATTTTAAATGTAAGGTCAATAGACACCTCCTAACACACTAACCTGCTCCCATTCTATCAAGCACTCTTCCTACCTACCCACCCATCATCCTCGCCTTCCTTACTCATCTGTCACCTTCCTCCTGTCATTCCCTATGTCTAACCACTCCTTCTCTTTACCTTCCCCTATGTAGCCCCATGCGCAATAGTGGCAGTGGAATGCCTTGCTTGGGGTGAGATGATTAAAAAAAAAAAAACTAATAGAGTTTAAAATCTTCTCCGAGTCCTTGTAGGAGAAGAATTTATTCCGCCCTCCAAACTCTCTCTCACAGGCGGGATGTAGTGAGCCGGTCACTGCTCTATCGCTACTTTCATGAAAAGTACTCTGATGAGCTACACTCCCTGGTTCTGCCAGGTTTATCTATCACGGCTAAGACACGCCACATTTACTCTGTATTCCATCGGTGAGAGGTATATCCCACTCGTACAAATTCTTCCCGCGAACAAACACCCAAATGATTTTTCCCGATCACTATAATCTTCACTTGTTCAAATCTATCCATATAACCTACCCCTTAACGTCACACTCTACCTCGAGTGGCTCCAGGCCTTGTACATGCTGAAGTCTACTCTAAAAAAATAAATAAATAAAAGAAAAAGAAACTGCAGACAAAAATGATCGCCAATATTCTGGAAAGACGTTCGTTCGGAATAAGAGGCAGTTTTTAAATTTTTTGTCTATTGAATTAGATTTGATAGTCCATGTAACTTGGGTGCCCTGAGCACAAAGACCTACTCAATATTGCTCTATCATTTCCTGATTTTGTTCAACACTACTCCTCTTTCGTTGTACTCATAAATTATTTTTTTCTCAATATTCACTTTTTGGGTTTGTATTTATTTTTGAGATGAGGAACTTTCAATAATCTTGGAATTATTTCGAACTTTTGTTCTCATCCTGGTTGATATAGGTGTTATAATAGACACAATGTCTGATGATACACGAACTCACTAACATAATCCATTTGTCGAAATCCATCTGAAACTGAATATAAAAGGCCCCAAACATACACTTTCGGGATGGTGGCGTAATTGATATAGTAGTTGGTTATAGATGTGCTAGTATCTTCTAGTGGTCATGAGTTCGATCCTTGGACTTGGTAGTGAGAGAACCAAATTCCAACATAAACGAACAATAATTGATTCCACAGGATATCTTGCAATAATTAACGAGATATTCCACATCAGCCACTCTATGGACATTTGATGATGACCATAGTGTAATTGGTTTATTGTAACAACTGGAAGGAAAAGAAAAGTTCGAAATAATTCCAAGTTCACTTTTGTTACACATTATGCAAGTTTTTATTTGGATATATTTATCTATTACTATGGCATTGTTGTATCATGTCTATTTTCATGTACAAAAAGTAATTTTTAATTTTGTCATTTTTTACCCATTTTAAGATTATTAAACAAGCCTTTTGCTTTTTCATAGAATTCTAGACGGAGATCTACGACATATAAAAGTGACATGTAAGCGGAGTTTATCAGACAATTCAGTGAAGCTCAGGAATTAACAAAATTTTCAATTTAGTGAGTAATTTTGTCATCGTGATTTAATTAACAGTAATTTATATTGTACCTACTTATCAGTGTTACTAATTTAATTTCAAATATTAGTAAATCAGTCAGTTAAGTGCCACACGTAATATACGCTTGGGCGATCATGGTTCGAAAGAGACATAACTGACTGGGCAGAAGATTATCCCGAATTAGGTTGCCATTCTTTTTTGTGGTAGACTGGCTACTACCCAAGGCTATAGAACGCAATCAGTGCTGCTATTTAACCAACAGCTAGAAGCGACGGATAAATAACCTTACCTGAGGGTAGTTGCGCGTCCACTGGACCACAACGCACATCCGATCGAAAGACGTTGCTTAAAACATGACTCGAGTTTGAAATAAAGAAAGATGCCTTCGAAAAGTTAAACAAAAAAATACTTGACTCTTCAATTTCTCGTTCCGAGCCGATATCCACTGCGCCACAACGCACATTGTAAGTGCCAATTTCATAAGTTTATATTTAAACCAATGTTTGTTTTATATTTATTTTTTTTAAATTTATGTTACATAACGGCTTTAAATGCGTTTACAAATTGGTAGAACAATGAAGCAATATATCATCAAACACTAGAAATTTCGAATGTAAAATCAACCTTAAATCATTTTGCCTTATATGTGAAAATTTGACACTTTCACATCAATGGGCAAATATAACTGACTAATATTTTGCCACAGTGAACACTTTATGTTGTTTTCTTTTTTTATTTTAAGTCATTTCTACTGTTATAATGCAATGTTATTGTGGTTTGTACTGCTTGTGTTCATCAAACCTGAAAATTTTAACAAATGAAAATTTTTAGTCTTTATTTGAAAAATATGGAAAATGGTATATAGGTTGTTGTCAAGAATCATTCAAATTGAGTTGAATTAATATTCAACGTACCCAATCTAACTACAATCAAGCGTCAGATATAATTCAATAAAATACGTGATCTTCAATACTGATGTACACAATCAGTTAAGTGCTATATGTGATACACGCATTGGCGATCTTGTCTCGAAAGGAATTGGGTGGAAAATCTTCTCACAATAGGTTGCCATGACTTTCTGCGATTGACAGGTTGCCAACCAAGGCTATAGAATCTAATCTGTTCTGCTATTTAACCCATAGCTGTAGGGAGAAGAGATGAGTAATACCTTTCCCAGGTGTATTTGCGCGTAAGTGAATGCAACGAATTGAACTCTGAATTCGAACTTGGTTCGGAAGTAAGGACAAGAATAACCACCACGTTTACTTGACCTAACCTCAATAAATTTCTTTTTTTGCAGCAAGGGCTAAAGAACAAATTTTATGAGAGAAGTCCCCATACAGTGCATGAATTAAAAGAGTATATCTCAGAAGTATTTATTCAATTTAAAGCAAATTAGGATTTGTGTCGTGCTGTGTGTCATCGTGCTCTAGAGAGGTTCGAAGAATGTTGCAATGTTGAAGGAGGACATTTTGAGCACTTAAGAGATTAAAATTTGCTAAAACCGTGACTAAGATATTAAACAAATATACATAGACACTTTTAAACAAATATGATTGGAACAACTTAAATGTAACAAAATATTTTTACAAAAGTAAAATGCATAGCTCAAATCGCACAATGAATGTTATATTGAACGGACATGACTCCCTATACTACTATATGAACGCGGGTGTCCCTCAAGGCTCTATCCTAGGACCTACGCTTTCCTCGATCTATATTAATGATTTCCCAGATGTAATAAGATCCCAAGTAGGCATATACGCTGAAGACACCACATTTTACTCTCGCCTTGGTCAAAAATCTACTGTGGTTGACAAAGCTAACCTCGCTTCCGAGCTTAAGAAAGACCTCTAATCAGTGGTGGACTGGGGTATGAAATGGCTCGTAAATTTCAATGCTTCCAAAATGAAGCTACTATCTATTAACCATCATAGGCAATCGCTCTTATCCCATCATTAGCATGGATCAGACTAGCCTCCCTGAGAGCAATGCACTACGCCTCCTTGGCCTAACACTCTCAGCGAATCTCAATTACTATATCCCATCCATAGCTAACTCCGCTGCTAAAAAGTTCAGTTCACTGTGCAGTGCCAGGAAGATTTCCCGTCTGAATCCATCCTGCACATATATAAATCTACCATCCATTGAATACTGCTGCCACATCTGGTCGGGTGTCCCTGCTATTCACCTCGGGATTCTTGACAAAATCCAACGGAGAATCTGTAATTTGATCGATACCGAGTTAGCAGCTCGGCTGCAGTCGCTCTCTCACCGGCGTGACGTGGCTTCCCTGTGTCTCTTCTACAAATACTTTCACGGTTTATGCTCCAATGAACTTAGCTCACTAGTGCCCCCTAGGTATGAATTTACACGAGCTACTAGACTAGCAACTAGGTCCCAACCTTTTACAGTAAAACCGATAAGATGTAACCCCAATTTTACTCCACAGCTTCTTTTCTCGCACTTCCCGCCTGTGGATTTCCCTGTCATATACTTGCTTCCCCGACGGCTACAATCTCCAGGAATTTAAATGTAAGGTCAATAGATATCTTCTAACTCACTAACTTGCATCCTTTCTCCCAAGCTCTTTTCTCGACCCACTCTACTCTCATTACACCGGTGTTCTCATCCGTCTATTATCCTCCTCCTGACATCCCCTATAACTAACCATCTTTCTCATCACTTTCCCCTATGTAACCCCCTGCGCAACAGTGGCAGCAAAACTGCCTTGGGGTTAAATGATTTTTAAAAAATACCAAGTGCAAATCTATTTTTAGCCTGTCCTGTATCTTAGCAACGGCTATTCATTTTCGAATCTTTTGTGTAGGCGTTACGTAATCACAAATAACAGAAACTCTTCTCCTGAGTGCTTTCAGCAACATTAAGAACTAAAATGGGTATCTTCTTCTTCTTCTTCTTCTTCTTCTTCTTCTTCTTCTTCTTCTTCTTCTTCTATGTGCATTGTTCTTTCAGGACGTAGGTGATCACGACAGAGGAAAGCAGCGGATAACATATTTGAAGGGCATGAGCAGGTGGATGACAGAACGGGGGCTACGAGACGTTACAGAAGAAAGGAGGGCTTGGAGAACCTGATACTGACAAGCCAGATGGAAAGAAAAAGAGACAGAGGAAGGCAGCGAATAACATATTTGAAGGGGGATGACGGAATGGGGGTTGCGTGGAGTAACAGCAGAAAACATATTAAGAGCCACCAGGGATAGGGAGACGTGGAAGGCCATGATCGCCTACGTCCTGAAAGGATAAGGCACATAGAAGTAGAAGAAGAAGAAGAAAAAGAAGAAGAAGAATATAACAACTCCAGCGAGAACTGAAACTCGGCTCGCCGATTAAGAAATTTGAGCTATTGTTCATTCACCACCAGCTCATCCTAGCTTACAGCACCTGGCATTTCCAAGCGGTCTCCCATCTAGTTATTGATTAGGATAGACGCTGCTTAATTTTGGGGATTGTACGGGAACTGGTGTTCCAACGTGATGCGATCTTAAAAGAGGAAGTGTTAAAAAATATCTGTCATTAATTTTGAATGCGTTTTTTTAATATCTTTCGAAAGTGTTGTATCGTGGAATGAAGAGATACACAGAGAAATGTAGATAAACTACTTTATTAACAGAGTGGTACAACCAAATGCAATATTGCAGTCTCTCTCAGTAGTAGATGTTACTTCCCTCAGTCCGTGATAATGACAACTTTTAGTGCTAAGTGCACATTGTCTTTTATACATCCGGGCGACACAACAGAAAGTAATTTCTTAATTTCAGTCAATCTATCTTGATTAATTGCATGTCGTATTCATACGATTATTTATTATATTTCATTACATTTCTTTTAATAAAATAACTTGGTTTTCATTTTTATTGTTTGTTTGCCTGACCAATTGAAACGCTTTAAAATATCCTCTACCAAAAAAATAACATTTTTATGCTTATTTTTCATATTTTTTGAGTGAAGGAGAAAAAAAATAATGTATTAAAAAAATGAAAACCCAAAAAATTCCTTTCCATACTTATCACTTGGTGATGGTACATTGTCAGCAGGGAAAAAGCCTTGAAGATCAAACCTCTGGATTATTTTTGCATTGAGATTATGGTCTGTCACACTTATGCGCACATGTCTTTTGGATGTCAGGTCAAATGAAGTGAAAGACTTCCCCAACGGGAGTGTTTGCCCCCGAAACGCAGAGTAAAAGAAAAGAGAAGTGAACAAAAAAAAATAAAATAAAATAAAATAAACAATATGATGGAATGACAAATATTTCAACTATGTTTGTCACAAAGAAGTTGATTTTTTTTGTGTTAATGTGAAAGAGAAAGCAATAAAAAAAAAAAGAGACAAAAAAAGGCTTTTCGGAAGCATTCGATTCCTAAGAAAATAACTTCGTCTTCGAAATCAGAATTTTGTTTTTTCTTTAGATTTATTCTTTCTTTAACACCCTGATACCATTTTTCTAGTTAGATTACTTAACATTTCTTTCTACTATTCTTATACCATTTTTTTCTCGGAACTTATAAATCCGATACTAGATTTTTGCGTTGTTATGGTTTTTTTATCATAGTTTTTATTTTCGTCGGTACCCAACACTTATGGTCTTGTGCCAAACAACATTAAGTTTTAGTAAATAATCGTTCATTTTCGCATCCTCGTCCTTTTTACCTTTCCAGTTTTTTTTTACTTCCTTATTTTCCTTCATATTTAAATGTTTACTTATCACCAGTAAATGTCTCGTTGTTCGTGTTCTTGTTCTTGTTCTTGTTCTTCTTGTTCTTGTTCTTCTTGTTCTTCTTCTTGTTCTTCTTCTTCTTCTTCTTCTTCTTCTTCTTCTTCACAGCAATATGTAACTCTTCATAAATCAATCTAATTATCACGTACGCAGTGAAAAAGAGGGAAAAATAAAAAATAAAAAAGCTCGCTTTTATTTTACACAAGTACACGCACGTTGTGGCGCAGTGGATATTGGCTCGGAACGAGAAATTGGGTAGCCGAGTTCGAATTCCAGCTGAATTCATTGCTTTTACATACGCGCAAATATCCTAGGGAAAGGTATTAATCCGTCTCTTCCCTCCAGTTATGGGTTAAATAATAGGGCAGATTGGGTTCTATAGCCTTGGTCGGCAACCAGTCTATCGCAGAAAACAATGGCAACCTACTGCGGGATAATATTCTGCCCAGTCAGTCATGTCTCTTTCGAGACATGATCGCCCAAGCGTGTATCATATATGGCACTTAACTGACTGACTGACACGCACACATACGCACGCTCGTATATATATATATATATATAGAGAGAGAGAGAGAGATGGAACGAAAGAAAAATTTTCGTCTAAAATTACAAAAAAAAAAGAAAGAAAAAATTACACTGACATCTAATTTTAACATATATTTACCAAAATTACACAAAAATACAAAAAATTAAATTTATTCAATAAAATTTCTCTTGAGTTGAACCCCTGCCCCAGACGATCTAGGAATCTCCTGTAAATCTTTTGGGCGCTCCTCTTGTTTGAGTTGATGAATGTTTGTCTTTGGTTTTAGAAGGAGTTTTGTTGTCTCTCGCTCTCTTGCACATCACACATAATAACGGGAGTTGCATTCTGAGGTGATTAGATATAAGAGGGGACAGACATCAGTGGGTTTTCTTGCTTATGTTATCTGATGCAGAGACAGACATAAGTTCTTGCAACAGCCACCCTCTTGACCCAAAGCAATTGATGTAAGCCTCCAAGACACTTTGAAATGTTCTTATTGGTGCTTCCGGCGCGAGTGCTAAGCAGTACAGTAAGTTGTTTCAAAATTATTTGGCGGAGCGAATTGGATCATGATGCTCTTTTTCTCACAGACGTTGCCCATCTGACCCTACTATACTGTGCAGTCGAGCAAAATCGAAAACAAACAACGCGCATGCACGAAATTAAAAATATAAAATGGCGAAGATTTACATCGCACTCCTCCACCCTTTCTCTCGCTATCTCTCTCTCTCTCTCTCTATATATATATATATATATATATATATATATATTTGTGGTATTCATCTGAAATTGTTCAAGTTCGTACGTTTTGGCTATGCATTAAAATGGGGAAGTGATTTTATGTGGCCAATAATTAAAAAATTTAAAGTTAAATAATACATATAAAATAAATGTGGCCCTTTATGTATTATTCAGTCACATCCTCACTAGTTAGCAACGAAATATTGAGTAAACTAATCTAAAACATTAATTTATTGATCAACACTCTTACATGCTATCCTGTCGTTTTCAAAGTAGTTCACGTATATATATATATATATATATATATATATATATATATGTGTGTGTGTGTGTGTGTGTGTGTGTGTGTGTGTGAGGGGTGTGTGTATATATATATATATATATATATATTAAAAAAGGATTAATTCAATTATTATTAATTATTTTTTAATATATATTTGCTCTGTAATATTTTATTACATGGAGCTCTCTTCCTGTATCATTTTTTAATATTAAAATAAATTTTTAATATTAATTAGGATCGGGTTTTTTGGAATTTACCTTCCTGCTTTTTTCCCTTGGATTGAAGTATCTGAATTAATATATATATATATATATATATATATATATATATATATATATATAGATAGATAGATAGATAGATAGATAGATAGATAGATATATAGTGCAATGTTTTTATTATAAATGTTTATAATGTTACATGTTTTTATCATAAATACTTGTAATGATAATATTACTATAAATATTGGTCTACTAAGTATCGACCCCTCTTCAAAAATGTAACTACTACGACAGTGGACTTAAACACATTAGTACTCCTAACACATTAGTACTCCTATATATATATATGAATCTTTCTGTCAGTCCATGATACTGTTATATTAATGCTACTGCGCATATATATATATGAGATAACGATATATATATTTATTACTCAGCCAAAGAAACAGAGAAGAGATTAAATCCCAAAAGTTATCAAAATTCTTTTATATAAGGTGGACCCCACTTATAAGAAAAAACTCCACTCCTTCACTCACTCAACTCCATCCACTTCTGCCATTACATGGCAACCAAAATATACGTGCATAATACAGTTTTGCTATGTTAAATATACGTCTGTTATGTTTTTCTTTTCGTTTACACTTTTGTGTGTTATTTACTGTTAGAATAAACGTCTTTTATACTAAAATACATGGGCTGTGGTGCAGACGATATTGGCTCCGAACAAAAAAATTGAGATCTGAGTTCGAATTCCAGTCAAATTTGTTGAATTTTCTCAAAGGTAAATATATTAATCCGCCGTTTCTCCTTCACTCTGTGGTTTAAATAGCAAGACAGTTTGGGTTTTTTATCCTTGGTTGTCAACCAGTCTACCGCGAAAAATAATAGCAGCCTACTGCGGAAATGTCTATTTTGCCAAAATGTGTATCGCGTAAGGTACTTAACTGACTGAAGTGATCTCTTTCACATTAATTGTAATGGGAACAAAATTATTCAGTTCTGGAACAAGTCGGTTTTAGAGTAGACTTTCAGAAGAAATTATGGTCAAGAACTGATTTTGGGCTGTATATCAATAACAATTCTTTGAGAAAAAGTCTGACAGAGTTGAAAAAGTCTTTTCGACGAGTTCAGTCCTTTAAAAGTTCACCTGACTAGTTTTATGTTTAGATTGAGGTAAATAAATATAGGCGCAAACAACAGAGAAATGCTGAGAATTTGAAATTTAAAATATTTATTGTTTATATAATCTGGTCAGTTTCATTTAACCTCTTCTTGTTTTTATATATATATATATATATATATATATATATATGATGTATTTCATACTATTTTTTAGTATTTATTGCCAAGTCAATAATTGTAAATGAAAATATAATAGGTAATAATGAGTAATAACGTGTGCATTAAATTAATTAAATATTTAATAATTACCTATATTGCATTTTCATGAATGAAAGAATGAAGAAAATTTAGGGTGATTCGGACAAGTTCATCTTTGCTTCCTTGCCTTATAAAATTTTGCAAAGTAATAACAAAAGAACCATTCTATTTTCATTTAGAATTATCCACTTGGCAATAAATACTAAAAATAGTATGAAATACATCATTTCTTTTAAAAAACTGGGTTTGTTTGATAATTATGGCCGGTACTGTATGTATATATTCTGTGAACCTGAGGAACGATTCGGCCAACACTTTTCAAAAGACTTCGTTGGCTTTATTGTTAATAATAAAGCTTAACACAAAAAAAAACAACAAAAATTTACTTACAAAAACGGGGGAAAGAAGGAGCTGGTTTAAAATTAAGTTTTAATCAAAATAATTAAAATGTAAGGGGGTGTAAATGCATCCCTTAAATAAAGGGCTGTTGTTAATAAATAACATTGTAAATATTGTAAATAATTTGTTTTTTTGGTGGATACAAATCTCTGTAGTATATATATATATAATGTTACGGAAATTCCCAAAAATTAAAAAATGGTTTTAACAACCGACATATTTGATTTATTTATTCGAACTCTATAGTTTAAAAATAATGTTCGAACAAATTATAAATATATATATATATATATATATATATATATATATGATTTATTCTACCGTCGATCCGTATGAGGATCTGACAACCTTATTCAGTTTGAACGTTTCTGTCGTACGTGACATTCAGTCCCGTTAGTAACCTGTATACAAGTCCACATATTACACTATAGAGAGCATTTCTTGGGCAGCTTGACTTGATGTAGTGGTTGGCAAGCTTGACTTGATGTAATGGTTGGCAAGCTTGTCTGGCTAGAACCTGTTACAACTGAGTAGTGAGTTCAGTCCTCACTGGCTACCCCATACTTTCGGGCTTGTGCCACATCTAAGCAACGCTTACAAAAGCGACCATAGTGAGCATCTGGAAACAGAGGCAAAGGAATATTTGATGTCGCTTTTCGCCATTGATTTTTGTCTCTTAACCGGTGAATAAGACTGATTTCAACATTTCTGATGCAATAATGGCACAAATATCTTCAATTGTTTCTATGCACGGCAACTCGCTCGAACTTAGTATGAAGCACATTAGCAGTTGAGGGTTTACTCTTTTAGCTTGTCTTTATACCTGAGTCACGACCATCAAATTAGCTTTTGTCCACTGTCAAGCTGGTTATACATGAGGACCTTAAGTGTTCTGTTGTCACTCATCCTTGTAACATGAACAGCCCAGCGATATTGTGACTCAATTCCGCCAATGTTGTATTTTGCGAGATCAACATTGGATCAACATTTTTTAAGAAATATAGATGTGTGCATATGCATGTGTATATATATATATATATATATATATATATATATATATATGTCCGTGTGTGTGTGTATTTACGTATGTATATATGTATATATGTATGCATATATGTATATATATATATATATATATATGTGTGTATATATGTATGTATAAGCTTATCTAAATATGCATGTATGTATATTTTATGTCCATATGAACAGTGTAGATATAGGAATCATATATATATACATATATATATATATATATATATATATATATATATATATAATAGATAGATAGATAGTTATAATCTTATATGTATATTCTTGTACATATATTTCTGCTATTCTCTCTCACTCTTTCACTCTCTCTCTCTCTCTCTTATCTTGCATTCTCTTATTTTTTATCACCCACTCTTTTTTCCTTCTCCCTTTAGTACACATTAAATAATTACTGTTATGCATACATGCATGCGTTCATACACATACTACAGCCCTCTGTCAATCACTCTGTACCCTCTCCCTCCCTTTTCCAATCGATTCCAGCGCCTATTACTTCGATCTATCGATCCGCCCCAATCCCACCGAGATCTATTTTCTTGCTGCTCCAACACCGACACGTCAACCATACTCTTTATCAAACCAAGACCTAGCAGTAATACATGTTTACAACGATGACGTAACTGATACCGATCCAATCATATGTCGCAGCCTCCGTCCCACCTACTACCAAAAAAGGCTCCCAAACTCTCACCACCTCGCCCCATATGTGCAAAGAAACACACACACACACACACACACACACACACACACACACACGTCTATATATGCATGCATTCTTAGAGTTTGTTACATAACGAATCTTATAAGGGATCATATGCAACAACGTCACAATCACCAGTCGGATAGTTGTTACATCCGCAAATCGGCCACGTTCCATCCCCACGATTGATCAGTCATTTACGTCAGTTAAGTGGAAGACGGCACAGTTGTTTTGCCATGCTACACCTTACGCTTTCTATTTTCTGCAACGGTTAAAGCTTCCTGTGTTCGAATAAAGAGATTGCAACTTAGCCCTGTCCACTAGACTACGAAGTCGCCTTCGTTCGGCCGAATTCATCCAGGTCGTATTTCTTAAGAAGGTGAGGACGTGAGAAGTTGGCTGTTTGTTTAAAGTATATTGGTGCCCGGAATCATGTAAGGGAGTGAGGGGCGTATATTATGCCGAGAATAATCTTTTCTTTCCCAAAATCGTTAAGAAGATAGAAAAGAAAAGGCGGAGAATATTCGAGAAGCTAGTCAATTAATATTGAAGAAAGCAGGCAAATAATACACGCTTTGGGTGATCATGTCTCGAAGAAGACATGACTAACTGGGCAGAAGATTATTCTGTAATAGGTTGCCATTGCTTTCTGCGGTAGACTGGTTGCTAGCCAAGGCTATAGAACCCAATCTGTCCTGTTATTTAACCCATAACTGGAGGGAAGAGACGGATTAATACCTTTCCCAAGAATATTTGCATGTAAGTGAATGCAAGGAATTCAATAGGAATTCGAACTGGTCTCCCCGATTTGTCGTTCCGAGTCGCTATCCACTGCAACCACAGCGCATATTCAATATATATAAGACGCTTTTGAAAAAAAAAATCTCTGCTCGAGTCACATCCGAATATGACTAAATGACCATCATCAAAATTTGAAATCTTTTCTTAGTCCTAGTCTAGCTTAATTTTTGCAAAATACCAACCTTCAGTCTGTTGTAAATTGGGGTAAAATATGACTTGTTAATTTTAACGCTACCAAAAATTAAGTCCTCTCCAGCAGAGAGGCCCTTCTCTACTCTCCATCGGCATGGCTGAAACTAACCTTCTGGAAAATGACTGACGTTTTCGGCTGACATGAAGTGGAAAGACTATACTGAATGCATTGCCAAGTCATCTGCCAAAAAAAAAGACGGTTCTCTGCGTCCTTTAAAACAATATTTCTCTCCAGAATCTACCATACATATCTATAATATACCATACATATCTATAAGACTGCCATACATATATATAATATACCATACATATCTATAATCTACCATACATATCTATAATATACCATACATATCTATAATCTACCATAGATATCTATAATCTACCATACATATCTATAATATACCATACATATCTATAATCTACCATAGATATCTATAATCTACCATACATATCTATAATATACCATACATATCTATAATCTACCATAGATATCTATAATCTACCATACATATCTATAATATACCATACATATCTATAATCTACCATACATATCTATAATCTACCATACATATCTATAATATACCATAGATATCTATAATCTACCATAGATATCTATAATCTACCATACATATCTATAATCTACCATAGATATCTATAATCTACCATACATATCTATAATATACCATACATATCTATAATCTACCATACATATCTATAATATACCATACATATCTATAATCTGCCATAGATATCTATAATATACCATACATATCTATAACCTACCATACATATCTATAATCTACCATACATATCTATAATATACCATACATATCTATAATCTACCATAGATATCTATAATCTACCATACATATCTATAATCTACCATAGATATCTATAATCTACCATACATATCTATAATCTACCATACATATCTATAATCTATCATACATATCTATAATCTACCATAGATATCTATAATCTACCATACATATCTATAATATACCATACATATCTATAATCTACCATAGATATCTATAATCTACCATACATATCTATAATATACCATACATATCTATAATCTACCATAGATATCTATAATCTACCATACATATCTATAATATACCATACATATCTATAATCTACCATAGATATTTATAATATACCATACATATCTATAATATACCATAGATATCTATAATCTACCATACATATCTATAATATACCATACATATCTATAATATACCATAGATATCTATAATCTACCATACATATCTATAATCTACCATACATATCTATAATCTACCATACATATCTATAATATACCATACATATCTATAATCTACCATAGATATCTATAATATACCATACATATCTATAATCTACCATAGATATCTATAATCTACCATACATATCTATAATCTACCATACATATCTATAATCTACCATACATATCTATAATCTACCATAGATATCTATAATCTACCATACATATCTATAATCTACCATACATATCTATAAGACTACCATTCGCCCATGTTTAGAATATTACAGTCACGTATGATCCGGTGCTCCTGCTCTGCATTTAGAAAAACTTGATAATTTTGTTTTAATTAGCAATATTATTGGTCCTGATCTGATGTTACGGCTTCAGTCACTTTCCCACCGCATTAAAGTTGCATCCTCGTACAATAATTTATAATCCTTTCTATGGTAACTATTCGGAAGAACTATTACATCTAGACTTTATTAATTTAAGTGCAGTATTAGACTGGCGTCGAGATCTCATCAATTTGTAGTTGAATTGGCTCGAAGTGACTCTAAATTCTATTCCCTCAGTTTTGTTTCTCGCACGTCTCCATGTTTTGCAGCCAACTTTAATGTTCGACTGCAGATAAAATGTGTCGTAGATTGTTTGCTATAAAATGTAGTGCTAGTAATTCTACTGTGAAATGTAGTACCGGTCATTTTATTTAAAGTGTATTGTTGGTCATTTCAAAATAAATAATTTATTCGTTGTCATTTTACTATAAATATGTATTGTTGGTCATTTTACTATCAATATGTATTGTTGGTCATTCACTTTAAAAATATATCGTTGGTCGTTTTACTATAGATTTGTATTGCTGGTCATTTTACTACAAATATATTTCCTTGATCATTTTACTATAAATTTGTATTGATGGTCATTTTGCTATAAATATATTTCGTGGGTCATTTTACTATAAATATATATTTTTACTATAAGTATATACATTTTGCTATTAATACAAATATAGTTACTCAATTTACTATAAATAAGTATTGTTGGTCACTTTACTATAAATTTGTATTGATGGTCATTTTGCTATAAATAGTTATTGTTTTTTATACAAAAATATATTGCTGGTATTTTTACTATAAAAATATAGTTTTATATTTTCATTGTGTTTTATTTTTGTTTGATGTTTCACTATTTGCCCAGAGCTGGGACCCTACCAGCTGCTACCGCTCCGGGTCTATAGTAACAACGCCTAGGAATTAGGAAAAGTCTACACTGAAACAAAATGATCTGAAAGGGCCAGTGGTTATTGTTCTCTGTCAGATCTGTTATGCATATAGGGTCGCAATTCCAATGAAGGTTTTATATGCAGTGATAATCGAACTGGTTATGCAAAAACAAAACAGTAAGAAAATAGATTGCTAGTAGAAAATCACAAGGGATCTATGAAGAAACCGACATTTAAAAGATTTGGTTATACTTTATGCAAAGGGAGGATCGAAGTCACTGCATTAATTTGGTCTTAGCATGGACCAGGCTTGCCTCCCAGAGAGTAAAACACTACGCCTCCTTGGTTTCACACTTTCAGCGGACCTCAAGTGGAATGACTATATCGAATCCATTGCAAAATCCGTTGCTATAAAAGTCGGTTCTCTGTGCAGGGCCCGGAGGTTTTTTCCGTCTGAATCTATCCTGCACATTTATTTATAAATCTACCATCCGCCTGTGCATTGAATACTGTTGCCATATCTGGTCGGGTGCCCCTGCTACTCTCCTTGGGCTTCTCGACAAGGTACAGCAGAGGGTCTGTAATGTGATCGATACCGACTTAGCAAACCGCCTGCAGTCTCTCTCTCACCGGCGCGACGTGGCTTCCCTGTGTCTCTTCTATAAGTACTTTCACGGCTTCTGCTCCGATGAACTTAGATCACTGGTGCCCCCTAGGTTCGAATTTGCACGAGATACTAGAGTTGGCAACTAGATCCCACCCTTTTACAGTGAAATCGATAAAATGCAATCGCAATTTCTACTCCAATAGTTTCTTTTCTCGCACTTCCCGTCTGTGGAATTCCCTTCCACAAGACAGCTTCCCCGACGGCTACAATCTTCAGGAGTTTAAATGTAAGGTCAATAGACACCTCCTAACAAACTAACTTGCTTCCATTCTTTCAAACACTCTTCCCTCCCATCCAACTACCTATCACCCCCTTTCTGACATTTCCTATATCTAACCACTCTTTCTATTTACCTTCCCCCATGTAGCCCCAAGCACAATAGTGGCAGTGGAATGCCTTGCTTGGGGTGAAATGATTAAAAAAAATATACTGCGCTTTAGTAATCACACCATAATATCTATATATTTCTTATCCAAAGAAACACTTTTTTTTATTTAGAAACCCTATACTTGGATATCAGCTCCTTTTATGCTTGAGCACTGTCTGCTCTATTTTCAAATTGAGCACTTTTTTAAGAATACTGTTTCTTTGGATACGGAATATTATTCCATCCATACCTACCCATATATATATGTCTGTATATATATATATATATATATATATATATATATATATATATATATATATATGTATATATATATATTCAAAGAACAATTCGGAAATTACATATGTCATATGGCCATAAATACTATTTTACATAGAGCTCTCTACCAGGATCATTTTCAATATGAATGAGATTAATATTAATAAGATCCGTTTTGGGATTTTACCTACAAGCCTTTTTGGTTTTGTATTTAATATATATATATATATATATATATATATATATATATGTGCAAATTAATTGATACAACTGTTTAGTTTTTTTTTTTTTGTTTTTATTTACCATATGATTAGTTATAGAACCAGTGGAGTGACAGGGTGTAATAGATTTCTAATTTTTCTTTAGATTAGGTTATTTGCGTTAGTGAGCAGTAATATGTATCTATTTCACGTGGCGTGTGAATAAATTTTTTGGTGCCTTAACAAACAAATATTGAGTCATCCGTGATTACATTACATTTTTCTCACGCCCAGACATTGTTGTACCGATTGTCGCTTAGTTCTCATATGGCTATTGCCTGAGGTAAACGTTAATCCAAGGAAGCGTAGAATAAGTTTAATGCTGCACGAATACACTAGCAAGCATTATAGAGAGATCGCGGATATGTTGGTGTCAGCCTTTCAGCTGTCAGTCGTGTCATCAAGGTGAAGAAACAAACTGCATACATCAGTCTAAAATGTAAAGAAAAATGCAGTCGGAAGAGAAAAACAACATGAACAGATGAAATATAAGAGATCAGGAAAAGTGTGAAATATCATAGGAAAACAAAATTCGTTTTCTTTCAGTTAATTTGCACAGGGTGTACATATATATATATATATATAAACGTGATCATAATTATACTCGTCTCGAAAACCTTCATCGAAAACTGTCGAATGAAGGATAAAAATGGCTGTAAAAAAAGAAAGAGTTTAGAAGCATGAAAGTCAGTCAAAAGTGATCGGATCGAAATCAGCTTGAAGCCCAAATGAAAAACCCGACACAAGTAACCATCTAACAGAAAGCGCTCAAAACAAAGAAAGAGCGAAATAAATTAGATGTTTTATATATATATATATATATATATATATATATAGCACCTAATGTGTAAGACGAACCTACCTAGGTTTCTCCTAAACGGATCGTCAGGGAAAGCTGGCTCATTAGGCGCTATATATATATATATATATATATATATATATTCTTAATTGGTAAACGAGTTATTACGCGACCTAGGTTTCTACCATGTGATGTCTTCTGAAGATCAGTCAGTCAGTTAAGTGCCATGCGCGATACACGCTTTGGGCGATCATGTCTCGAAAGAGACATGACTGACCGGGCAGAAGATTATCCCGCAGTAGGTTGCCATTGCTTTCTGCGGTAGACTGATTGCCGACCAAGGCTATAGAACCCAATCCGTCCTGTTATTTAACCCATAACTGGAAGGAAGAGACGGATTAATACCTTTCCCAAGGGTATTTGCGCGTAAGTGAATGCAAGGAATTCAACTGGAATTCGAACTCGGTTCCCCGTTTTCTCGTTCCGAGCCGATATCCACTGCGCCACAACGCACATCCTTCTGAAGATACCACAAGAAACCTAGGTCAAGTAATAACTCGTTAAAATGAAGAAAAATATTCAAAAGTTCTACAATATAACTGTATTGAACACTTTTTGATGAAAATGTGTACTAGTCTAATCTTATTATGAACAAAAACTAAGTAATTAAACAATATATATATTTTTTTATTTTATATATATATATATATATATATATATATAAATATGTTATAATCTCACTACAAAAGTAGCTATTTTGTTTCGACACTACCTGTGTCTTATCAAGTGTTTTGAAAAGGTTCAAAACTAGTTAAACCCCCTAAATCATGGAGGCATTGTTACCCAGATAGAGTGGATCAATCAAAATAAATGATTTCTAATTTGAGAAATATGAAAACCGACTCTAAAAACAACTTAGTGGGGCATTAATATTAGTATTTGATTAAAATAGAGATCAGCATTATTAATCGACTAGAAGCTTCACTTTATTTTTATTGCGAATTTTAAATTCTAAGTTTAACAACGCATTATACTTCGATCATTATAAAGTTATTCGGGTATTAAACGAGGAAAATATATGGATGCACACATATACAAATCTATAGACATCCACATATGTATAAACAGAGGAATATATACATATACAAACATTTATTGGTATACAGATACAGGAACAGATGAATATACGCACATATACATACATACACAAATTTAAAAAAAATTCTCTTTATATATATATATATATATATATATATATATATATATATATATTAATTGTATTAATATTATGATGTGCAATTTATTTTAGTACCGTAAATATATCCCATTATATTTGAAACTAAATTTTCAATTTAAATTTTCCAAGTCATGTTTTTCTAAAAAAGCAGACGGGTCGCTAGTAACGCTATTTCGATATATGAATATATTCGATATATTTTTATTGTATTTCTTTGTTCTTTCTTTTTCTTTTTTTTTTCATTTCTTTTTTTCTTTTCATTTGTTCTCTTTTTTTTTCTTCTTTCCAGTAATCAATCGTCTACCTTTTCTTTATCCTTGCATTTTTCTGTTCTTTTGGGTTCTTTGTAAATTTTCGTAAATAACCGTTACAAATATCTATTCTAAATATGGACATGTGAGCGTCTGTGTAAAATAATGTTGCGGGGGGATATTATGAGGATCACCTGTTGTCCCATTTGGGTCTGACGAGCCGCAATAATAACATCATGATGCGGTGAAATATGTATTACCATTGTAATAAATCAAAAATCTTTTCTAAATTATATTACTCTGTTAAATTAACTAAATGAATTTAACATTGAGTTCTTTTTTAGTTCGTCGAATTGACCTGGATAGTATACCAAGTGTGCTACATTATATATATATATATATATATATATATATATATATAATAAAAATATATTTTTAATATATGCTATTTTCATGGGTAAAAGCGTTCATACACACATAAACACACATAAACACAACTAAACGTAATAATGATAATAATGATCAATAACAAAATTATTAAGTAATCAATAATAAATAATGAGTAAAAGTTTAGCAAACGACGTTATAAAATACCTCCAAATAACAACATTCAGATACATAATTATTTCCAGTAGAGAACAATTTGAAACATAATCATTACCGGCCATCTGTTATTGACTCGTTAGGAGAATACAGTAGACCTTACTACAAATAATGCACCATTATCCAGCTTAGTGAGAATATTTTGAGGACCCTAGATGTTATGCCAGGATTTGTCATCGGAGATCAAAATCTGAAAAACATAAGATACGCAGACGACAAAGTGTTGATTGGAGACACGGAAAAAACTGCAGGACATCCTACATAAGATAGCTGAAGAGAGTGACATGAAGGGATTACAAATAAACTGCAAGAAAACCGAATGCATGAACATCAGCAAAACGAGCCGCCCAAAGTGCCAAATACAGGTGAGGAATGTTAAAATCAAGCAGGTACGAAAATTTAAATATCTGGGAAGTGATCTAACCGAAGACGGAAAGTGCGACACAGAGATCCAAAACGAATTAGCATGGCGAAAGACGCGTTCCAGAAGCTGAGTAAAGTATTAAGGCACAGGAACTTTTACTAGAAACAAAGAAGAGAGTACTGGATTGCTATGTGATGTCAGTTCTTCAATATGGCAGTGAATGTGGGACAATATCATTAAAGATGAAGGAAAAACTTGAAGCAGCTGAAATGTGGTTCTGCAGAAGGATGCTGCGAATATCGTGGACCAAGCATGTGAGCAATGACGAGGTATTGGAAAGAATGGAAACGAAAAGGAAATTAATATTGAGCATCAGGAAGAAACAAATGAAGTTCCTGGGACATGCAATGAAGAAGAAGGGCTTGGAGGACCTGATACTAACAGGCTAGATAGAGGGTATAATGACAGAGTAAAGCAGCGGGTAAAATATTTGAAGGGCCTGAGCAGGTGGATGACAGAAGGGGAGTTGCGTGGTGTTACAGCAGAAAGAGTGCTAAGAGCCACCAAGGATAGGAAGACGTGGAAGGCCATGATTGCCTACGTCCTGAAAGGACAAGATACATAGAAGGATAAGATATATATATATCAGTCATGAAATTGCCATACGTGATACACACTTAGGCTATTATATCTCTTTCGATCAGAAGATTTTCCTGCAGTAGGTTTCAATTTCTTTCTGCGCTAAACTGGTTTCTAGCCAAGGGTACAAAACACAATCTGTTTTGCTATTCAGCCAATAATTAGAGGAAGAAAAGATGAATTAATGCCGTTATTAAGTGTATTTGTGCGTAAGTGAATGAAACAAATTCAACTAGAATTCGAACTCGGCATTTCGATTTCCCATTCCGATCCGATATCCATTACACCACAACACACAACCAATCTACGTACATATAGTTGAGCCAAATCACAACACACACGAGACTTGCTTTCAAACATAAAACAGACTTTCACTGCTCGGTGTTGACTTCTGTGTCCACGTTTAAATTTATGCGCACGCAGGAACGCAGGAACGCAGGCACGCACGCATACACATGTGCATATATATATATATATATATATATATATATATATATATATATATATATATATATATATATATATATATTGTAATTTTGTTATTACAATTGTTTATAAAATCATAATATCACTACACAAAAATTATCAGGTTTCCGAACAAAACTGTTCCTTTTCAGGTAATATATAAATACATATAAACAAATGTTTGGAGGTACAAAATTTGTATAATATTTAAAAATCAAGATAATCAAGTTAAAATTAAACAGAAATGAAAATGAAGAGCAAGTTACTGTTCATTTCGTTTCATCTATTTTGCAATGATTTTGTCTCCTGGTGAGATGTTGGTCGAAAAGGCCTTAGAGACTGTTAAAAAATTCCTTATATATATATATATATATATATATATATATATATATATATATATATATATGCACATGTGTATGTGTGTGTTTGTTGGACTGTACTGTGAGGGTTCAATTCCAAAGATCTTTCCAAATAACTAAACATCAGAATTACTTTTGTAACAACAACTTGTTCAGAACTAGGACATTTCCAGCCAAACCTCCATGTAGATACAGAACTAAAATTTCTTACATATACGAAAGAATACAAAAGAAAGCTACTTCTAGAATGTATTACTGCTTCGATGGGCTGTGCAACACTTTTCAGTTAGAATTTCGCCTGACGCTCGACGAAGGTGACCTTGTACCAGAATAGAATTTATCAAAAAAAGATATCAATGGAAACAGACACACGCACGCTGTTATGTAGGTATATGTCTCTATGTCAACCGTTCTCTCTCTTTCGCTCTCGCTCTCGCCCTCTCATACTATATATATATATATATATAACTTTTTCACTGTTTGAGAAAACCTTCATTGATTGAAACAGCGGTAGCGGAAGAGATTAGTCTTTGTAATATATACATACATACACACACACACACACACACACACACACACAGATATATATATATATATATATATATATATATATATATATATATAAGCGTGATGTCTGTGTGGGTGTGTTTGTGTGTGTGTGTGTGTGTGTATGTATGTATGAATATATATATAAGTGGATGAAACTAGCACTAAAATGGCATACAAATAACGTGACATGCATTTGCAGGCAAGAAATCATCTGCAGACACTCACATTGAATAACATTGCGCTGTTACGTTTAAAATCGATACTGCATATTCGAAAGGTGATCAAGAAATCGCTATAATGGACCTGCGGCTGGCGAAATGGAGTGGACGGTTGGGCGTACTGGAAGTAGCATGTCATTTGCGGTTGAGTAATTCGCTTATCATAATCGTATAGCTGCAAAGGGATAGATAGATAGATAGATAGATAGATAGATAGATAGATAGATAGATAGATAGATCTGAAGAGCGTGAGAAATCGAAATAGATAGATAGATAGATAGATAGATAGATAGATCTGAAGAGCGTGAGAAATTGAAATAGATAGATAGATAGATAGATAGATAGATAGATCTGAAGAGCGTGAGAAATCGAAATAGATAGATAGATAGATAGATAGATAGATAGATAGATAGATCTGAAGAGCGTGAGAAATTGAAATAGATAGATAGATAGATAGATAGATAGATAGATCTGAAGAGCGTAGAAATCGAAATAGATAGATAGATAGATAGATAGATAGATAGATAGATAGATCTGTAGAGTGAAAAATCGAAAAAATCGAGAAAGACAGTTAATTACTTGCTTATAGATTCATCTGCAAATTAAAAAAGAGGACGAAACAGATTATCTGGAACATCGATAGATAAAGTGATTTTTAGATCGATTGATCAGCCGATAAAAAATAATGAGATGAATATTAACCGACAAATATATAGGTATATGTGTTCAAAGGTACAAGTGTTCAGACCTTTCTGTGTATAAGATGCACGTTTTTGCCTTAAAACTTAATGCCCAAATTGGCTTGCATCCTATAAACAAGCGTTATGGATAATTATATACTTAAATAAAAGAGTTGATTCGAAGGTTCATAGGCAGACCTAGATATAAATGTAAGTAGACACACCAACCTAAAAGACAAGCAAGTATACCAGAGTACAACTGCTGATCGTCCAACTGGTCTATCAACTTATATTTATACCTTGGTCAGCCTATGAACTTTCCAGATTTTCTCAAGTCTATAGCAGGACTTATGCTACAGAGTTGGGTAATATGCATATTTATTAATATATGCTTATATATTTTATATTACACTTAGAACTGTTTTATTAACAAAAAAATATTTTGATATGTGCCTGTATTTATGTGTATATGCAGATATTTTGATATCTATCTATCTACGTATATATATATATATATATATATTTATATATATATATATATATATATAGGTAGATAGGTCGATCGCATCGCTCATTCAGTAATGAATTAGAGCACACTGGCTATTGGGCGTGTATAATGATAATATAGACGCTAAAAAGTCTGCGTTCTTCTACCGAGTGCGCTCATAGCTCTGAGGTAGAATCGCCGACTGACGCAAATCTGGTCGGGTTTCAATCTTGGGTTAAAAAGCAATCGGAGTCTAACCGTACTGATGAGCTGTGATACAGCGAAACAGATTTGTCTGCGGATGATTATATATATATATATATATATATATATATATATATATATATATATAGTGAAACCTGTTGTATGCGACCACCCCTACTGCCATCAAAACTGGTCGCATACTGCAGGTGGTCGCTCACAAAAGGTTAATAATCATGACCTATTTACGCCAGTAATGTATAGTTCACTCACCAGTATGTCAGTCAGTTAATTGTTATAGGTGATACATGCATGTCTCGAAAGAAACATGACTGGGCAGAAGATTATCCCACAGTAGGTTGCCATTGCTTTCTGCGGTAGACTGGTTGCCAGCCAAGCCTATGGAACCCAATCTGTCCTGTTAATTAATCCATAACTGGAGGGAAGAAACGGATTAATATCAGGAGTATTTGTGCGTAAGTGAATGCAAGGAATTCAACTGGAATTCGAATTCGGCACCCCATTTGTTGTTCCGAGTCGATATCCACTGCACCACAACGCACATATACAGAACTCATGCTCATATGTATATATATTTAAAAAGGAATGTTTTAGTTCCCTTGAATATGTCCTTTAATATTAATAGCATGGATTTAAAAGGTGAAATGCACCTCACCAATCTGACTGCTTAATGTTGTTAACGTCGGTAATAGCCTAATCGAAATTTCACTTTTCATCGAATATTCAGCAAAGTTGTCTTCAAAATAAGAAACAAATGATAAAACACTTCTTCTGTTCCAAAATTTGTTGAGGAGCATGAATATATAATTAAAGTTTTCTACATATTGGTTAGTTAATATGTAATTTTAAAGCAAAAACATTGACTTGCATAATAAAAGCTGACATTACAGTTTGCGATTAATAAATTGTCGTCTAAATTACGACGAAAATGAAAATCGCATTGATATCTCATTGTTAAGATATAATTACTAAAATTGCACAAAACTGTCTTGAAATACTAAATAGGAGATTTATTCAATTAAGTCGCCATTGACTTCGACAACGGCCATCAGACGACTTCGGAATCTCCTACAACTCTTCTGGATGGTCTCCTTGTTTAAGTTGGTGAATGCAGCCATAATCTTCGCTTTCAGTTCATCTCTCGCTCAACTGCGCCCCTACATAATAATCCAGGAGATTCAGTCCGGGGAGTTAGGTAGTTAGATCTCAAATGCTTTAACAGCCATGACCGGATTCTCCTGCTTGTATGGCATGGTGCAGGATCCTGTTACCAGCCTTTCAGCAGCCCCTCTGAGACTCTCACCAACAATTTTGGAAGTTATTTTCAAAGTGAGTTTTCTGAGATGTCTTACCAACGTAATCTCTATTAGACCCTTTCCGAATCCTTTGCATCGTCCTCAGATTGACTCCAAGACACTCTGAAATGTTAATCTTCTGACGCGAATGTCAAACAGTACAATATGCTATTTCCAAATTTCTTGATGAAAGAATTGTGTCATGGATCTCTTTTTCTTACGACCGTTGCCCAGGTGACTCTAATACACCGTGAATTCGACAAAATAAAAATATATTATCAACGCGACTCAGCGAAATCAAAACTATAAAATGGGTAGTATTTAGAGTATTTACATTATTCAGACTATTGTCCTAATTTTTGTTGCCATTTGTACGACGTTTCCTTTCCTAGCACCTGAAGAAGGCCGGTGCGTACAACGGCCGAAATGTCGTATAAATGACAACAAAGATGAGGTCCAAATAATTTAAATACTATATATATATATGTGTGTGTGTGTGTGTGTGTGTGCGTGTGTAAAAATGTGTGTATATGTGAATGTTGTGTATGCCTCTGTATGTGTGTATCTGTGTGTGTGTATGTGTGTGTGTCTGTGAGTCTGTGTGTGTAGAAATAAAGTCCTAGACAGAAATCGACATGAGGAAAAATGGTAGAGATGATTGACCAAAGAAAGCACACACACACACACACACACACACACACACACACACAGATACACACATACAGAAGCATACACAACATTTACAGATACACACATTTTCACACACACACACACACACACACACACACGAGAGCGTGTGAGTGTTTGCGTGCATAGAAAAAGACAGAGAAAAATCATAAAAGAAAATATAACTTTTAAGTTAGAATTAAATATCTTGTGATTTTACATAAATGCATGCATGCGGTCATCACGTTGTATATATACATAGTGAGAGATAGTCAAAGAAAGAGAGAGAGAGAGAAGAAGAGAGAAAGAAAAAGAAAGTGAGTCACAGACAGAAATAGAAACACGGAGTGATTTATGAAGAGATTATATGAGGAAGAAAGAATTGCGCAGACAGCGGTGGAGCAAACATGGTGATGTGGTTGAGGTGGTCACTGGTGAAGAAGTAGAAGCGAGATTGTGGATTTAGCACAGGAAGCGCACCATTTATCGTTCAATGTCATCTCAATAAATTCAACACCTCTTTTGAAATGCAGTCGAGCGCAAAACCTTACCAAATGTGCACTTACTACCGATCGACTACACACACATGCTTGCATCATTCGACTACGATATGCTTGTAAATGTGTACATCTGTATATGCAATTGTGCTGTCTGTACTCTGAATGTCCATAATCGACACAATGCGATTCTGCGCCGATAGATTTCCACGGAGGATATTTGGTTCATCCTTCTATATGGATATGGCATATGCATTATAAGCAAATCTGTTTTTTTTTTAAACTATCCATATATCCAATAAAAATATCCAACTCTATCGACTCGTAAGATATACTTAATTAGATGTGTCTGGAAGTAATGGAAATATTTGTTCGAGTTGGTTAAATTATTAATAATTCTGAAATTGCTTTTTTGTTTCCATTTAATTAATTTTAATTATATTACGATTAAAACAATTTTATTGGGACCAACGATGGAATAGGCAAGGATCTGCACTATCTCAACAATCAAACCAGCGGAAGTGGGCAAAAAGCACGAAGGCGGACATTGACAAAACAAGCATCCGACAGCCGAATGCAACCAGATTTGCCCGATCTCGTCTGTCTCAATCCAATTTGAGCAGCGAAGGAGGCGCTTCTGGTCAAGTCGCGCTGAGTTGTCCACCAATATCAGATTCACCTGAATGGCCTCATCAAACTATCTTTGACTTCGCTTTCTACCACCCTTAAACCGTCAGCATGAAAAGAATGTGAGACGTGCTATCAAGAGGGCCCGACCACGTCCACCACCCACATCCCTTTGTGACTCCTGCTTACGAGACTTCGAGAGAAGTCTCCACATCTAAACCACCTGAAAGCAGAAAGGAAATAAGGAGAGTAAATGACGATCCCGATATTCAGATATGAACGTGTGCTGACCACTATATATATATATATATATATATATATATATATATATATATATATATATATTAATCGTATCACCCCGAGCAAGGCGTTAATGCCACTGATGTACAGGGAGCTACATAAGAGTAAATAGATTAATTAGAAGAGAGTGAAGAGGAAGACGAACTAGTTAGAAAAGAGCAAAAGAAGGATGGGAATACAGGTGTGATGACAGTTGCAAAGGTGGAGAGAAAGAAAGGATATATGGGGTGGTGAAAGAACTAGAGTCAAGTGGTTAACAGATAAGTATTGACATTGCATTTAAGTTCCTGCAGGTTGTAGCCGTCAGGAAAGCAAGAATATGGAAGCGAGTTCCACAGGCGGGAAGTGCGAGAGAAAAGCTGTAGGAGTAGAATTGTATTTGGTTAATATAACTGTAAATGGGTGGGACCCAGTTGCCAATCTGGTTGCACGAGTAAACACCTGTGATTTAAGTTCGTTGGAGCAGAAGTCATGAAAGTATTTATAGAACAGATAAATGAGGCCAAATCTCGTCGGTGGGGAAGTGGCTGTAGTCGAGCCGCCAAGTCGGTGAACATGTCTAAACTACAATCTACTACAAAAGTGTACATTTTGTTTTGACATTGAAAGAACAATGTCTCATCAGATAAAAGTGGTAATAAACGTTATTTTTTAAAATAATATTTTTCCACGTTTTTTATATCAGCACTAATGAGTTTATATCTTCGTCTTGTATTTTTAAGTATCCTCAAATCTGCGCTTTTGAATAATTCCTATGTCTGTGTATGTGATTTCATCGTTTTCTTTTTAATTTGCTAAGGATTTTGTTTTATACAATGTTATTAATAAATGTATCTATCTACAACTCATTTCCGGCCAGAGTTTGAAATTTCTATTTCTTTGCAGCTCCTGTTGTCTCCCCACCACTTCTTTCCCCCCTGTGCATTTTCTCACTTTTTCTTACTTTCTTTCCACTCTGTGCATTTTCTACCTTTTCCTCTTTGTTAAGCCCAGACGTCGTGTGACCGATGTTTTTATATGCTTACACTTTACTTCCTACCTAAATTTGGGTCCTATTTTTACTTAAGTCTTTCAGTGGCTCTTTCCTCGTGTTTCTTTATTTCTTTATCTCTTGTTTTACTCTTTTTTTATTACTCTGTGCCCTTCTCTTTCCCCATTTTTTTTATTTCTCTTTTTTGTTTTCTCATCTTTCGTATTCTTTTTACCTCGTACGAAAAATTTTGCCAATAAAAGGAAGTGAAATTTCATTAATTTTTTTCAAAAATAACATTTATTACCATCATTCCTAACTACCTGATGAGACATTGTTCTTACAATGTCAAAATATAATGTACACTTTTGTAGTAGATTGTAGTTTCTATATGTTCTAAAATATAATATATAATAAATATTAATTTCTCTATTTCTATATTGAGCACTGTTATAAATTAATGTTTTGAACGTTGTAAATATTTTCTTTGATCCTTATTCATTTGGATCTATCTATCTATCTATCTATCTATCTATCTATCTAATATACATATATATATATATATATATATGTGTGTGTGTGTGTGTGTGTGTGTGTGTGTGTGTGTGTGTGTGTGTGTGTGTGTGGTAATTCTATGTCATCAGTGTTATTCTGGCAGAGACCCGTTGCTACTGGGGACTGCCCTAGACCCAGAAAAATGTTTCCCCTCCTTTTGAAAAGAAAATATCTAAACTCTAGTTTAACTCTTATTGTAACTGTTGTGTACGCTATGGCGCAGATAATTCCAGAATTTTTACTTGGCAATAGCGCCATGACATCACTACGTACCGAGGGTTCGTGAGCACCATGAGAAAATACAATGACCTCACTAGCTGTTAGGTCATTGTCGCACGAGGTGCTTAGTAAATGACATGTCTTTAGAGTACGATAGCCGAGCCACTGTTGTGGAGAGAGACTTCGCTCCGGATACAAAAACTAAGGAAATCAATGAATAACTTAAATGCCCTAAAACCATGGTCTACAACCCTGCAGAGACATACAGAACAATTTAAATGTGTATTGGCAGATATGAGCAAGTAGCAGCACTGCGAAACAGTCGCCTCATGAACTAAACACTCTGCAATTTTAGTAAGCATGGATTAAGATGAATTTCTAAGCAAGTTATGGATGAGGCCCATTTTGATATCACAGGTTACGTGAATAAGCACAACTACCGTTACTAGGCAAATAATGATGTTCATGAGCGCCCTTTACACGCTAGTAAGTTAACAGTATAGTGTGGTGTTTCATTATATGGAATCATCGGATATTATTTTTTGGAAAATGAACAGAGGATGTCAGTCACTGTCACTGTCTCAAAAGCAGATTTCAAGAATGCATTCGTACAGGAGGACGCTATCTACAGGACGTAATTTTTAAAAAATGAAAATTCTATCATTGCTTTTTAAATGGCATGTTTTCAGGTTTCTGTTACTTTGAATAAATATTTTTCTTCTATCATTTTTGGTTTTATTATTATTGTTAAAACGTTCCCGTTTTTTGGGTCACCCTATATATATATATATATATATATATATATTAATCTGAAGAACGAGCTTATAAGAACATAACAACAGTAACCACCCACGCAACTCAAACTCTTCCACTCAAAACATCATGGCGGCATTCTTGATCCCCCTCAAGAGAATTATTAAAAAAAACTTCAGTCAATAAAGTGCCATACGTGATACACGCTTGGTCGATCATGTCTCTAAAGAGACATGACTGACTGAGCAGAAGATTATCCCGCAGTAGTTTGCTATTGCTTTCTGCAGTAGACTGGTTGCCAGCCAAGGCTATAGAACCCAATCTGTCCTGTTATTTAACCCATAACTGTAGGGAAGAGACGGATTAATACCTTTCCCAAGGGGTATTTGCGCTTAAGGGAATGTAAGGAATTCAACTGGGATTCGAACTCGGCACCTCGATTTATCGTTCCGAGCCGATATCTACTGCACCACAAAGACTTCAGTCTCTAGAGAGGTTTTTAGCATCTAATTAGAACCTGCAGATACTTTCAGTTTTCATTGGGAAAACTTGACATTAAAGTAGATGTTTACTCTACGAGCGAGATATGACACAAAGTCTTTTTTAACGTGGGGAGCCCGACCGCGTACAGACGTGCGAAGGAACAAAAATTCCCCAGTCCCCTCAACCGCCGGTTGAGCTGGCCCCAGTTACGAGCACCTGGTCCACCCCTCTGCTCCAATGGGGTGGTGCGACCACAGAACACTGTCCCCCGGGACCGAGCATCTATCAGTGTAATTTTTCTCAGATGCAACCCTGCTCTCGCGGACGGAGCTACAAGTGAGCCGCACTCTGTCCTCGAGGATAGAGACGTAAATGAGAGACAAAAATGCGCCAGATGTTTTTTGTTTTTTTCATCAAACTAAGTATACACTCTTAGTTATTGCACATAAAGGCACTGTATTAAAATAAAAGTCAAAGGCTTTTGTCGCCAATAAGATGCTGGCTGTTAAAAGACCCTATGTCTGGCATCAGGGCTCTGCACCATGCCATACAGGGAGAGGAACACATTCGGTGTTTTTAAAGAATTTCTGCGACCACATCACCCCTTACATATGGGCACCTATGTCTATGCGCTAGTGTCTATATTTCTCCCACACTCTCTCCCTCTCTTTCTGTCTCTCTGTATGTGTTTGTGTTTTTTTTTTTTTGTTTTTTTGTGTGTGTGTGTGTGTGTGTGTGTGTGTGTGTGTGTGTGTGTGTGTGTGTGTGTGTGTGACTTTTTTCTGTTTATCGTTTTGTCTAAACAACATCGAGCGGTGACATCAAACATTTTGTCGCATTCATTCGTATATTATTCATTCACACCAAGCATTCACAAACATACATACACATACACGCACACCCACTAAACACACATACAAACACGTACAAACACACACACGCATTTCTTTTTCAGTTAGGCAGATTTTTTTCAGCTTGACTTTGTATGTATTTTGGTTCATTTAACATTTAAAAGACAAAGAACAGAGAAATGAATTCAACGTCAAGATTTAGAGATTTATGGAGTTGAAACAAAAGTTATTCTTTGAATTAATGAAATATTCCTGGAATATTTCGCTTTTGCTTGTCTGAAGGAATTATTACAACACACACACACACGCATATACACATGAACACACACGACACGCTATTAGAATTTTTCTTTCATTCGGGTAGATTTTTTCAGCACAACTTTTTGTTGCTTTTTGTTTTACTTAATTTAAGAATATAATGAACAGGAAAAAGTACTTCTGTATATCTCGAAATCCTACAGAAAACTCAAAGAATCGTCTGCAATATAAACAAATTTTCACCTGGCATCTCGTCAGTTTCTCGCCGACGTGACCTGGACTTCTTCTGTCTTTTCACATTTTCATGGCAGCTATTCTGGTGGCCTTTTGTTTCAGTCGTGCTTCCATGATATTAGTTTTTGCGTTATCCTAGATAGGCAACCAAGTCACACTGGTTTACTAGTAAACTAGGGATCCGAAGGTGAATTGGCGTAGCGAAGAACGCGTTCCAGAAGTTCAGTAAGGTATTAAGACACAGGAAAATTTCACTAGAAACAAAGAAGAGATTACTAGATTACTATGGGATATCGGTTCTTCAATATGGCAGTGAACGCTGGACAATATCATCAAAGATGAAGGAAAAACTTGAAACAACTGAAATGTGGTTCTACAGAAGGATCGAGCATGGGGGCAATGATGAGGTTTTGGAGATGATGGAAACGAAAAGGAAATTAATACTGTGCACCAGGTAGAGACAACTGAACTTCCTGGAACAAGCAATGAGGAAGGAGGGCTTGGAGAACCTGATACTAACAGGCCAAATAGAGGGAAAAAGAGACAGGGGAAAGTAGCGGATAACATATTTGAAGGACCTAATCAGGAAGATGATAGAACGAGGGTTGCATTGTTTAACAGGAGAAGGGCGTACTAAGAGACACTAGCGAAAGGGAAACGTGGAAAGCCATGATCGCCTTCGTGCTGAAGAGACAGGGTACATAGGAGAAGAAGTTAGATGCAACCGTCTATTGGAAACTCTCTTTCGATTTTTTGATTCCCTGTATACAATGTTCAAACATTTAAATGCAACATCAATCGAATTCTTATGTTTTGCTGAACCCATTTCATTTATTGTCTTTTTCTCACTAAAGTCTTATAATTCTCTTTCATTCTTGTAATCCCATGCCTTCTTGCTTGGGGTGAAATAATTAAAAAATACTGAATTTAAATTCAAGAATTACAACAATGAAGTTGAACCAAAAAGTAGTCTTTTTGAAAAACATAAATAAAATCGTTTGAGATTTTTAAAATTATTTTTGATACTTCGGTTCCGAATCTGCTCGCCTGACCCATGCTATTAAGAAGATTTTGAGTTCACATAATCCCTGTCCTTATTTGCCAGTCACGTTAATTTTCTCTACTTGTAACATGTTTATGAATGCTTCCATCAAAATGTATTTTTTAAGATTTAAATTATGAAATTAAACAATATGAAATTATTTTATTCTTGATGGTTCGTTTTACCACTTTCGGTCAAAAAGTTAAGGACTAATGACGCCATCTTAAACATGATTGCTGCTTTCAAAACAGACAAATTTAGCAGTTGAACAGTTTTTTTATCATTTCACCCCAATCAAATTCATTCACAGTGGGTTACAGTGAGAGAAAATACTTGGTATAGAGGGTATTGAAGAAAGTCTAAAATTTGACCAGGAATTAAGAAAACAGAAGATGACAATTAAAGTTGCATTTAAATTTTTGGAGATTATAGCTGTCAGATTATAGCTGTCAGGGTTGCAATTAAACAGAGATGGGTTCCACGGGCGTGAAATGCGAGAACAAATGTTGAAGTATAAGTAGTGGTTGCATTTAACTATTTCAACGGTAAAAGTGGGTAGTAGATGCCTATCTAGTAGCACACTGAAATTCATGTAGTCGACGTGGGGGGGGGGGCACCAGGAAAAGAAAGCAGTTGCCATGGAAATACTTGTAAAAAAGACAGAGGGAAACCACGTCAGGTCGATGATAAAGTGGCTGAAGGTGAGATGCCAAGTCAACACCGATTACATTTCAGATCCTTTTTTGGATTTTGTCGAGAACGTCAAGATGAATAGCAAGGGCACCTGACCAGATATAGCAACAGTTATTCAATGCACGAAAGAATGGTAGATTTATGTACAAGATAAATTCTGACTAGAATTTTTTTTTTCTCTCAGAACAAAGATCCGATCTTCTTAGTAGCAGATACAGCTATAGATCCGATATATTCGTTCCACTTCAGTAAGTCAGTTAAATGCCATACGTGATACACGCTTGGTCGATCATGTCTCGAAAGAGACATGACTGACTGGGCAAAAGATTATCCCGCAGTAGGTTGCCATTGCTTTATGCGGTAGACTGGTTGCCAGCCAAGGCTATAGAACCCAATCTGTCCTGTTAGTTTACCCATAACTGGAGGGAAGAGACGGATTAATAACTTCCCCAAGGGTATTTGTGCGTAAGTGAATGCAAGGAATTTAACAGGAATTCGAACTCGGCTCTCCCAATTTGTCGTTCCGAGTCGATATCTACTGCACCACAACCTCGTTCCACTTCAGGTCGGTTAAACAAGTGAGACCAAGAAGGCGCAGTGTATTGCTCTCAAAGAAATTTGCATCATCTATGCTGATGGCTGACAGGAAAGTTTCTCTATGGAGGTTAAAGTAAAGCAGTTTTGTTTTGGAAGCATTAAAATTTACATGCCATTTCCTGCCTCAGTTAACAACTGATTGGGAGTTCTTTTCAAGAGCAGCAGCCAGGTTTACTTTGACAGTCTTGTCAAAATTTTGAAACGGGAGTAAATAGTGATTTTATCTGCATAGTCAAACTAGCTAACACGCCGAGGTGTTCAAGAAAGACAGACGGATAGATAGCTAGATAGATAGATTGATTGATTGATTGATTGATTGATTGATTGATTGATTGATTGATTGAAAAAAGAGTATGATAGATAGAAAGATAGATAGATTGATTGATTGATTGATTGATTAATTGAAAAAAGACTATGATAGATAGATAGATAGATAGATAGATACATAGATAGATAGATAGATAAAGTGATTGATTGATTGACTGATTGATTGATTGATTGAAAAAAGACTATGATAGATAGATAGATAGATAGATTGATTGATTGATTGATTGATTGAAAAAAGACTATGATAGATAGATAGATAGATAGATAAAGATATTGATTGATTGATTGATTGATTGAAAAAAGACTATAATAGATAGAAAGATAGATAGATTGATTGATTGATTGATTGATTGATTGATTGAAAAAAGACTATGATAGATAGACAGATAGATAGATAGACAGATAGATAGATAAAGTGATTAATTGATTGATTGATTGATTGAAAAAAGACTATGATAGAAAGATACATAGATTGATTGATTGATTGATTGATTGATTGATTGATTGAAAAAAAGACTATGATAGATAGATAGATAGATAGATAGATAGATAACAGGTTTTTTAATCAACATCACAACAAAGACATAAAGCTTCTAAGATAAAAGAGGTTACAAAATTAAATAAAAAAATATATAAAAACTTTTTAAGAAAAGATTCCAACAAAAGAACGCAAATTAAGAAAAATAATTTTAATTTTTGAAACTCAAAATTAACTAGGAAGCAAGAAACTGGAAAAGAGTTGTCTAAGCAAAAACTGAAATAAAATGAACTGTTCGCACTTACATGTGCATCTAACAATTCCCACTATAAAATGCTGAGATCTATTTGCTAATCTAATTGCTTTTAAATTCCTAAATTTGACATGAAGTAAAGTCGACGTACCAGACATAAAAGATATCATAATAATATTCAATGCATGGACGATTGGCAAAAATTATAAATGTGTAAGACCCCGCATACGTATGATCGGACACTAAGCCTGTTTTATTCTCAGCTGAGTCTCTGTACATAGACGGTGCCTCGACTGAGGCGAACTTTGCCCGACGGCAGGGAACTTATTCAAGTCTTTATTAGCCGCGTTCTAGTCCGTAGAGCCAGCTCCAACTGAGTCGTTCTCTGGTTACCCTAGGTATTTACCCGAGTTCTCCCCACAAAAGGTGGGGTGTGACACAAGATCAAAAATCGTTTTTGTTTTTTACATGGGGGGTAGACGCGGGCAAAGATTTCGCTGTAACCCTGAAGATTGTTTTTTTGCACTTACAATTTTCAAGCCACTTAATAAAGCCATCCAATACTTACAGACAAATTGATCCGTTTATTAGACCTGCGAAATCTGTGTGCAGTCTTGATCACTGAGTATCTGGCTTTGGCGAAGTTTGTGATTTTGTGATAAGTGATTTTGCTGCCAGAAAACAATCTCTAGGTTTTTATCAATTTTTCAATGTCTTCATCCACTTTGGTTACTTGAAATTCCCGGATGTCTGCTATGAAATTCTTCTTTTTTTTTTCGGACAAAAAATTTAACAATAAACATATGTGGTCTGTCTGTAAACAAAAACTCTTTCTACATATAAATTTATTAATTTTTCATTGTGAATATTATTGCTAACGCCTCTTTTTTATATGGTTCTAGTTTATTCTGTATCTTGTACCAAACACGAAGCATGTGCGAATGTTTCAATGTTACCGTCATCATCTTTATGTACTAGGGTCATTCAATAAATTAGGTGAATTTTTTGGTATAAGGACATCTAATACAGATAGAAGCTTACTTTTTAAATTTTCAACGTAGTCTCCCACCAGTGTCACACACATTTCCCATCTGTGTACAAGCTTTCGTATTCCCTCAGCGTAACAATCTTTGGACTGATGTCTCAGCCAATCGCTCACAGCACTTTTGATTTCATCGTCACTTCCAAAGTTCGTGCCTCTCGTGAACGCTTTCAAGGGACCAAACAGATGAAAGTCAAAAGGGGCAAGGTATTGGCTGTAAGGGGGATGAGGGAGCAGTTCCCAGCCCAGCTCGTTGATGTTCTGCACTGTTTGGGCTGCTGTGTGAGGCCTTGCCTTTGTCTTGATGCAAGACGACTCTATGTAACTGATGACCCCTGCGTTTATTTTTTATGTTCACAGTAGTTGGCACTGTTCCCACTGCCGCTATACCATATTCACTTGCATCGGAAGGCAATACGAGTTATGCTTTCGGATCATAGTTCGCTATTGATAAGCCTAGTGTTTTTATTTTCTTGATTTCTTCAAACCCCTTCTGACAAATGACTTTTGGCCCTTATCAATCTAGTTCGGCTTTACGTCTTTTTTAAGGAAACTATTCAGTAGAGCTCTCAAATTTTGCATATTAGTTATGCAGATTGGATAATATTTTACTATTCCTATAAATGCTTGTAGCCTAGTGACATTTTTTTTACTCGTATCACCCCGAGCAAGGCGGTAACGCCACTGATGTGCAGGGGGCTACGGAAGAGTGAAAAGATTAGAAAAGAGAAAGCCAGAAACCACATCCTAAACAGGAAACAAGGGAAGAGCCTCTTCGCCTGTTAGATAGACGTGGGTGGAGTGTGAACCGGGCGATAGTTTACTCTATCTACTCCAATTGAAGAAAAAAAAGAGTAAAAGAATGGAAAAGAGTAAAAGATTGGAAAAGAGAAAACCGGAAACCACATCCTAAACAGGGAACAAGGGATGAGCCTCTTAACCTGTTCAATAGACGTGGGTGGAGTGTGAACCGGGCGATAGATAGATCTATTTAGAGAAGTAATATTCTTAATTGCACCTTCCTTCAACAAATCTGGTTGACGTGCCTTAGTTTGTTCTAGTTAGACGATTTTAAGTAAAAACGAGTCGCACTTTCCCTCTCTGAGTTTGAACTCGTGCTTTTTCAAACATTATTCATAATTTCTCGATTTATTGTTCCTTAGATACACTTTTAGATACAATATATCGTCCATATAACCAACCGCGTAACCAATTTGTAAGCATAGTGTCCGTAACTTGTTTAAATATGGCTCGAATCACTTTTATCGCAAAAGAAAGTCGGTTGAACTTATACAATTTCTCGTTAGGATTTATCGTTATGAAATCTAAACATTCTTCTTCAAATTTTATTTGCAAATACGCCTCAGAAAGATCCATCTTCAAACAAAATTTCCACAGTTTGATATCGCAATAATTCCCTCTGAGGTTGATAATGGATAGTTATGTGATTCGAAACATTGGTTAATCTAGTCGAAAAATGAGCACAAATACATTTTTTTCTTTACATTACACGTACTGTCAATTTTAAATGGTTACTTTTTTTAAATTATGCCAATATTTTTCAAGTGTGTCTAATTTTTCTTTCACTTAATCCAGTGCTATGAATGGTGTATCACGTTTTGATTTAAATACTAACGTTGATCCTTTTTTCTCTCAAAATTTTGCTTTGACTTTGGAACACCAACTCATCTAATAGAACATCCAGAAAACATTTTTTCAATTCTTCCTTTAAATTTTCATTTTATATATATATATATATATATATATATATATATATATATATATATTAATCATGTCACCCAGAGCAAGGCGGTAACGCCACTGATGTGCATGGGGCTACGTAAAAGATTGGAAAAGAGAAAACCGGAAACAACATCCCAAACAGGGAACAAGGGATGAACCTCTTGAACTGTTCAATAGACGTGGGTGTAGTGTGTACCGGGCGATAGTTTAGTCTATCTACTCCAATTGAAGTCTATCTACTTCAATATATATATATATATATATATATATATATATATATATATGCAATCATTTCACTCCAGGGAAGGCAGCAGTGTCACTGATGCGCAGGGGCTACATAAGAGCTGAGTGATAAGAAAGAGGAACAAGTTACAGGGGGTATCAGAGAATGGATATGAGAAAGTTGAGAACACTGATGTGAAGAGAGCTGTATGAGAATGGTGTGGAAAGAGGAAAGAACATGATACAAGAATTGTCAGGGAAATGATGCATGACAAGGGATAAGAGATATTGCTTTTTTGAAAAAACTAGTCACTTGTTCACTTATTTTTGCAATAGATAATTATAGTCAAATCCCATAACTCAAATAATTCCATTCAGTCAGGACCAAAAAGGTCTGTAGTATATTTTTTTAAAAAATCTTAGTTTGACACACTTGTTAATAAATGAAACATTGCAATCTAATAATGACAAATAATTTATCACCCGAGACGTAAGGTGTGATTTTCAAAGTTCTTTTTAATATAGGATTTCAGCTTGCTTTCTATGTGGCTTCGTTGATAATTGTGATACACCACCAGTGTCTGGTTGCATTTTTACATCCACATTATTAATATTCAGTGTTATGGTATCCTTCTACGAGGAATGGACACTTACTTCCTTTTACTATATGTGACTTCTGGTACACAGTTAAGTACGCAGTTAAAGCCAGCTACTAATCAGGCAATAAGCAGCGTAACTGCGCCGTTCGGACTTACTTATTTCTCTTTACTGATTTTAAACACTTACTTTGTACATATGTATTGTAGAAGCGTATCAACTAGGTCCCAGCCTTTTACTGCGAAACCAATAAAATTTAAACGCAAAGTCTAGTCCATCAGCTTCTCTTCTCGCACTTCCCGCCTGTGGAATACCCTTCCGTTAACTTGCTTCCTCGACAGCTACAATCTCTAAGAATTTAAATATAAAGTCAATAGTCATCTGCAATCTCATAAACCTGCATCCTCTCTCTTTCTCATGCTCTTTACTCCGTCCATTCCACTCTCATCAGTATTCTCATCCTTCTCTTATCCATTTCCTGACACCCACTATAACCTGTCACTCTTTCTCAAAACTTTATTTTTATGTATCTCACTGCAAAACAGTGGCAGTAAAATAACTTACTTGGGGCGATATGATTATAAAAAGAAGCATTCTTCTTATAGTAATATACTGTTTTGAACCTACCTTCTGTTTTCTGTTTTCCGTGTCTTACCTCCGGTACAACCGGTCATACGACTTTGCGAGAAAGTTTCGCCGCAACATTCACTTATAGACATTATATTATGTTTTCTATTATTGATTTTTCCATCATAATTCTGTGGTCAAAATCTTTCTGCAGGCATTTTACATTACTTTAGTTTTACAGTATGACTTTTTATGTCCTACTTTTTTATACTTGAAGCATTTTTAATTCTTAAAAGGACACTCGTCTCCGAGATGTAAACTTTTACATCTGAAAGATGAATATTTTTTTCTTTTTTCCATATTTTTCTTTAGCTTGCGTACACACGCATTATTTTTCTCCTGTTTCCTCCGTACAGCCTCTCAGATTTCGTTAAGAATCTAAAACGTATTTATCTTATTTCGTCATTAAACCATGAACGAAAATTACTCTATAAACATTTCCGGAGTCAGCTCGTTTGATTTAAATTTTTCGCACCCCTTGTTAATGATCAAACTGTAAAGTTTTCTCAGAATATTTACGATTTACGCAAAGCAAATTTCTATTCAGGGTTGCTGAAATAATTCGCTGCTGGCTCCCAAGAGCAGAAAGAGCGCAACTCGGTCACTGACAAACAGATTCGTCCACAGAGGGGGTCCCTTGCGAACCTCTCTACTAACACCTGATACAAGAATCTCCTAGTCTGTGAAAATTCAGTAGATGGACACTCTCTAAAGTTTGATTCCGGGACTTACGACGTTGCTCAGCCCTAGAAGCGGGAGGAGTGATGGCAAGGCTGGGGAAGGAGTCTATGACACACTGCTCGGAAATCGAGTCCTTTGTCAGCGCACGGCGTAGGAAAGCCAAACTCAAGAATGCTGATGACTCACCAATTATAGCATTCTCATTTCCCCTTTGCACGAACGTCGTACAGCGACCTCTCTAGGAGACCTGATGCTTGCTACCACTTCACAAATTAGAGGAGAGAAAGTGATCAAGCGCCATTTTAGGTTCCTAGCAGTGTAGGAGTACAGACAACCAGCAAAGGGTGAGGGAAAAGACTCAGATCTACGCTTCACAGCCAATTGCCTTCGAGACCATGTACAAACCGAGAATACGGACGGGTTCGTCCGTTCAACTAAAGACACCTAGCCACAAGTTGGAAGATTTGTTGCTTTTAATCTTGTCCCCGTGATATTCTCGTGCTCTTCAAGCGCCTTCTGTAACACCTCCATGTCTCTGTGGCACGAGACGAAAATTTATGTCATCGGCGTACGCTGAAACCCAGGCTTTACCACCACCAGTGACAGCGGTTCTACGTCGGACCGGACTGTAATCTTTGTCCCTTAGCTATCAAAGGAGGATCTCAAATGTCAAAGCGTAAAGTAGGGACGACCGGAGTCAACACAGACGAAGCGATTGAGACAGCGAAAAGCGCGCAACAGCTTTCCGTTCACCGGTACCAAAGCACTGGGTGAGCAATACAGGAGGCTGATCCACTTGCAAAAAATGGGTTTGAATCTTCCAGCCTGCAGAGCAGCAGACAGCACAAGTCTGATGATCGACTCCATTGAACGCCTTGGACGGATCCAAATTGATCAGCGCAGTTTGATCATTATCTTTTATACTCTATAAGATCGTGCGGATCAGATGCAGGTTGCCCTGAATTTTTCGGTCCTTCACAGCACAAGTCTACTCGAGTCCCAACAGAATCTCGACATCTGTCTGCAAATGCTCATGGCTAAAATCGTTAACTCTGTGTTTAGCAGAATTATTGGAACTGTAACCAGGTTTTAAAAAAAGAACAAAGATGGTGGTCGGGATTTAAATCCCGACCACCATTTTTTTCTTTTTTTAAAACCTTCTGGAAATCAATTTGAGGATGGAACTATTTGTTAACTACAACAGTCAAAATCGGCACAAATATTTGCGACAGCTTTAAGTTCAGTTCATAGGGTAGGCCATCAAGTTTGGAGACTTGCCACTGGTAACCCTCTTCAATACTAATTTAACTTCGCCTTTTATGTTCTCAACTGCGCAGCTCGCCGATTCAGTCGGCTAAAGGCAAAGAAATTCTGCCAAATATCTGCGATGCTCCTCGCCTCAGAGACCAGTATCCTTGTTAAACTGCTCTTGAAATGCCGTCAAAAAGTTTCGTGCTTATCTTTGGTCAACCTCAGGGTACGACCCTCCAGGGTATCGACCTCCCAAATGTAAAGATCGAAACCTCGACGGATCTCTTTACTCGCTTCAAATTCTCCCTAACTAAAATACCTATCTGTAGGGAATCTCCCCCACAAGTCTCCGCATGGAACAAACTACTTGTGTGAGTCTTCACCTCTTTAGCTCTGTCTAGGGCAAGTCGTTGGCTATATTCGGTGGTGAAATACATCATACTATCCTTAAGCCTTTCCCAACACTTATTCACATTAACCGCCTCTATTAGTTTTGTTCGGAATTTACGTGGGGGAACCCGAGTGCAGACACTTGAGCCAAGGGTCAAAATTAGGCCTATCTTTTTTATCAAGTGAGTCTTTGTTCATAGATGGAGCCTCAACTGAGTGGAACTCTGCCCGAAGACAGAAAGCTTGTCTGCACTTCTCAGCAGAGTCTCAGGCCGTAGACCGCGTCCCGTCATAATTGATCTCTGCCCGAAGACAGATAGCTTTTCTGACAGCTTTTAGTATTTATCCTGAGCACCCCCCGACATGACTGAGACATGACATGATACAAGATCGCACTTTAAGTGGGGAACCCGAGCACGGTCTAGAACTGAGAGTCAAAATTTGCCCAACACCCGCATACGAGAACAAAGTCTGTATTTTCTGTTCAGCGTATCTCAATATGTAGACCGAGAACCGACTAAGACTTTCTCTGTCCAAAGACAAATATCTCGAAAGATACTTTTGAGTTCGAGATGAATTTACCAGAAACCTCCACACTGAAGGTGTATGTGGCACAAGGCCGACTTTTACTCTGAAAATTTTTGCCCGCGCTCGTTAGCGCGGGCAAAAATTCCCATAGACCCTGCACAAGGCAGAGTGAGGCTCCTTTTGTCCTCATAAGACTCAACCCTTCTTTACAGCCTCGTCTAGGTTTCTTCTCTTCTGATGTGAGTTCGAGTGAGACCTCTCAAATAAAGCTGAATGGGACACAAAGCCAATTTTTATTGTGGGAACTCCAAGCCCTTAAGCTCGGACAAAGGTTTTCAGTTGACCATGCCCAGGTAGGGTAGGGCACCGGCTTAGATGTGGCACAAGGTCGAGAGTATGGGGTGTTCAGTGTGAATCGAACTCACTACTCAGTTGCAATAGGTTCCAGCAGGCCAAGCTTGCTAATCATTACGGTTAGAGTTCGATCTACTACTCTTTTAGAAGTCTTGATTAGTTCAATTTTCTTACCAAGAGTGTCTAATTTACTCCTTAACGTCTTTTTATTATACTTCTTTACTAGCGGTTTAGTCAGGTTTCACTCGGGTAGTTTAAGGAATGATAAGAATAAAAAACATATGATGAATTTACATAGCAAATGCTTACACAACGTCCACCATCGTCACTTTTATAGATATAGACTAGCAGTTTAGCCCGGTTTCATTCGGGTAGTTTAAGGAATGATAAGAATAAAAAACATATGATGAATTTACATAGCAAATGCTTACACAACGCCCACCCTCGTCACTTTTATAGATATAGACTAGCAGTTTAGCCCGGTTTCATTCGGGTAGTTTAAGGAATAATAAGAATAAAAAACATGATGAATTTACATAGCAAATACTTACACAACGTCCACCCTCGTCACTTTTATAGATATAGACTACCAATTTAGCCCGGTTTCAATCTGGAGGTTTAAGGAATAATAAGAATAAAAAACATGATGAATTTAAATAGCAAATACTTACACAACGTCCACCCTCGTCACTTTTATAGATATAGATAACAATGTAGAATGTCTCTATTGGATTAGATGGGGAGGGGCAACATATATAGATAAAGATAATTTAAAGTGGGGTGATCGATTCTATATTATAATCAATACATAAAATGATCCCTGCCTTTGTGGGTGATAATATATATTTTTCTACCCCTAATTTTGGCTTTCTGAAAAATTTCAAGGTCTCGTTAGCGTTCTGAAATTTTGATCTCCATCTGAGCGCAACACCCGTCGAGCTAGACCACAAAATGCAGACGCTAAGTCAAATCTATCAAACAAACAAATACTTACACAACGTCCACCCTCGTCACTTTTATAGATAGAGATATTTATTTTTTTTATTGTTTTTTGCTTTTTTCCTTTTTTTTCTGTTTTAATTTTTAATTCTTTTTTACTTTTTCGTTTTCTTTCGCACTTGCTGCCTTTTTTTTTAAATTCTCAATTTTTCAGCTTTTTTATTATTCCTTTTTTTATATGATTTTATTTCTTTTTTTCCTTCTTTCTTGTTATTCTTCTTTATCTGTTACTTTTTCATTTAATTTTTTTTTGTTTTACTTTAATCTTTCTTATTGTCTGTTTTGACATTTTCCCTTCTTTTATTCCTTCTGTTTTCATTTTTATTTCATTCTATCTTTTCCTCTTTCTCTTTTCTTTCTTCATTTTTCATTGAAACTTTTCTTATTTCAGTTTCTTTTCTTTCTTTGTATTTTTTTCTTTTTCCCTACGAGCTTTTAACGTTTTCTTCCTATCTTTCTAATTTTCTCACCTTTTTTTTTCCTTTCTTTCTTTCGTTCTATCATTCTTTCTTTCTTTCCATTTTTTTTTCTTTAACCATCCACGTGTTTGGCCAACGACACCAGGGCCGCATCTAATGTTCCATTTTGACATCTTCGTACACTTGACATCTTAGCTTTAGCGATCTTCTCTTCATTTTCGTTCATGCCTTTGTGTAGCAGCTTCCCGCCATAAAGGTCATCTTTATATTGGGCCGATTTTAACGTTCTTATTCTTTGACGGCATCCTGCAGGGAAGAACACTGATGCCATGATATCCTGCTAATGGAATATTCTACACTCTTAGACAAATATTTTCGAAAGTGACCTTTGCCAACTTTGCATCCAAATTTGTCAGGATGTCAGGAATCTCATTCGTGCACATATATCTGCCTACTTATATCTACGCAACTATCGCTTATAAATACATACATACATACATGCATATATATATATATATATATATATATATGATTCCTAATGTAAATATAAAGATCCGAACGTAAATTAATGCACGCTCACATATATTTACTAATATATATATATATATATATATATATATATATAAAAGCCTGCATAATTATGTTTATATATTTACATACATATAGAATGTAATTTATATATATATATGTATATAAGCACGTTGATAAACATGTAAATATACATATATACACACACACACATATATATATATACATATATACACACACACATATATATACGCACGCACACACACTATATATATATGAGAGTATAAACATCTCTGCAAAAACACACTCGAAAAATCCATCTATATATGTGCATGTGTCGATATTATATATTTGTATATTCATTTTTTATATGCCTGCTTTCTTATAGATAAGTATAAATATAGGGATATAAAGTAAATTTACGCACGCACAAATCTAAAAACAATTATATACGTACGTATATATATATATATATAGTTTGATTGTGTTAATGTGTAGCGCCAATATTGTATTTTGTGTTTTTACTAATAAAATGTATTTTGGCTTGATATCGAGGTGGAATTACAGCGTTGATAAGTAATGAAATATTCTTATACACACACCCCCGCACACGCACTCCCCACACGCACCCCCACACACCCATTCACACACATAAATAGATACACTTCTTATACTTATACTTATGTATATATACACTGTTTGTACATATACATGTATATATATATATACTTATATAATTATTATTCTTATACATATATGGATATAAATACGGATATATAAACACATATATTGATAAACATATATGTTTGTGCGTATGTGTTCGTGTGTGTGTATGTGTGTGTGTGTGTGTGTGTGTGTGTGTGTGTGTGTGTGTGTGTGTGTGCATTAATACACAGTATTTTATAGACAAAGTGTGACATCTAATTGATAAGTTACGAGAATATACATCCTTGTCTGTGAATGTTGGTGCATAAAATTTTTACGATAACATTACGATATATGCTTTAGGAGAATTATGTATTAATTAAATAAACAAATTTTATTATTACGTAGATATATTTATACTAACCAGGACACATACATGTAGATATTGATAGCTATACATATTCTTATCCGTGCATACATGCAGACATAAATATTCAAATAGATATGCTGTAAGATTTACTTCCATCTGGAAAAGTTTTATATAAAGTTACGTGGATTTGTTTTTTATTCACGATGAGTTTCAACCCCGTGCTTAAGATGTGCTTCTTCAGCGCTGATTGGAAAACGTGCACCCACGAAAAACACATACTTATTTTGGTGTATATACACGATATATATATATATTTTTTTTTTTTTCGAAACCAACATCCAACATTGCCTGATGACCTATCTGGAAACATAAAAATTTCCGTGTCGCAATGTACAATTAATTCATAATTATATATATATATATATATATATACGTGCACAGTGTGTACTTATACAGAATAATATGCAATTATGCATATCCATATGTTATACGCAATTATACATATATATATATATTTACACATGCACACATACACGGATACACAACCATACACAAACACACACACACACACACACACACACACACATATATATATATATATATATATATATATATTATATCCGTTACGAAATGAATTAGAAATACGACAGAGTTTTAATTTATTTACGTTAGGGCCAGCAGGATTCGAACCTGCGTCCATTAGGAAAAATCGTCATTATATCCAACATGTCTTAACAGTTCAAACACTTAGAACTAACGATCAAATAAAGCCCGAATTAAACAAAACCCTATGGGATGCAGGTTCGAATCATGCCGAAAAACGCATATTTTCCAAACTAGATTTTTCGATTATTCAGATCAGTAGATGAAAATAAATATACTGTATAATTATAAAATCTAGCCTCTACTCAGATACGAGTATCCATTAAAAATAATGCTTAAACAAATCTCTCTCTCACTCTATCTATCAATCTATCTATATATATTTTTCAAATGTTTAAGTAATAAAAATAGGTCGTATTTATAGAAAATGCACTGTTGAAGTCAAGATGTGTTTATTTCGAAAGTCCAGCAAAGGTTTGCATTCAAAGGCACTATTCAACTTTGCTGGAACTTTTGTATCCATAGTGACGCAAGTTCGAATCTTGCCTGAGACTACAATTATTTTTAATATGATCTCCCAGTTATACATGTCGCTGGACAAAAATAAATAAATGTATATTGCTTAATAAATATGGTATGTCTCTAGTAAAATATAGGCATTCACCAAAAATGACCTTTAATTAAACTATATATATATATATATATATATATATATTGACAGTATAAAATAGTATTATGGCGTTGCAGACAATAATTTTTTTACTATATTATAGTATAGACTATGATAATTTTATAATAACCGATCGACTGGTGTTTTTGTGTTTTTGTGTTTATGATTGTGGTTTTGTTTTAAGATTTTATAGCCTATTATAGGAAAAAGTGTGTGTGTGTGTGTGTGTGTGTGTGTGTGTGTGTGTGTGTGTGTGTGTGTAAAATTTGAATTAATCTATGTTTATATCTCGTACACTCATTACATATCCAAAATATATGTATATCTTAATAATTATATATATATATATATATATACAATATACTGACTCCTACTGACAGCGACTCCTGGCTGGAGGCAAGTCGATGGCTAGCTACACTGATGAGCTATGATACAGCGAAACAGGCTTGTATGTGGATGACGAATATATATATATATATATATATATATATATATAGGACTTTTACACATATTATATATATATAATACTTATATTTATCATATATATTTATATTTTTGAACACATTATATATATATATGTAAACATATACATCCAAGATTTTGGATTTTATCTAATGTTTTGTACTCACACATTTTATATAATGTCTTGTACTCATACACACTTACGCACACACCCGCACACACACATACATACGCACACACACACACATATATATATATATAAATGCATATACTTTTTAAAAAACTTTAATCCAAAAGGAAAAGCAGGAAGGTAAATCCCAAAAACGCGATCCTAATTAATATTAATATTTTAATATTAAGAAATATATTACCATCTTGTTTTTCCTGTGACGTAAATTTTTTAACTTCCGCCGGTAATATCTTACTTATTTTGAGTTTTGAAAGTTGCCGATGATATGTGAAATCTCTCTTACAGATTTCATCTAGAAATGATCATACAACAATTTCGAACTTATATTTAAATTTATTTTATATATATATATATATATACATATATATATATATATACGTATTTGAGTGATACCCAACAAAAACTTTTTGTTGGGTACACAGACAAGTTGTTACCTGTTTCTTTTTTTCTTTTTTTCTTTTTAATTTTTTTAAGCAAGGAAATTAAAAACAATCCGCCTATATCTAGAAGTCTTACTAAAGAAAAAATATATATTTACTCTTTTTTGGCAGTCAAGAATTGTTGTCAAATTTCCCTTTCTATAGATTTGTGATTCTACTAAATCCAGTCATTGCTGTTTTAACTATGGCTGTGTCAAGAAGAGATCTCCCTACTAAGGGTTTAATACAAAACAAGCTCAGATGCCCCAGCAAAAATTAGAAACTGACATGCTGAATCCATTTTCCGAGCCGACAATAGTCGTGCCACTCCAAACATATCTGGTGAAATGCATCGCACATGTCCACATTTATTGTTTCGTTTTCTTAAAATTCAACAAAACTATTATGTATGCGTCATGTTTTTTCTGGATATAGTAATTTAATGACACAATTCTACTTCCTAGTACTTTCATGTCAGTTGCCATTTTGCCAAAATGTAATTTCTGTACGATCTAATGCAAGGTAAACAATATTTGACATATATATTTATTTTTTTAATTATATCACCCCGAGCAAGGCGGTAACGCCACTGATGTGCAGGGGGCTACGTAAGAGTGAAAAGATTGGAAATGAGAAAGCCGGAGACCACATTCTAAACAGGGAACAAGGGATGAGCCTCTACACCTGTTCAATAGACGTGGGTGGAGTGTCAAACCGGGCGATTCAATAAATAAGATGAATTTTTCAGTATAAGGACTTCGACGAGGGTCATTCAATAAATAAAGGGATGAGCCTCTACACACGTTCAATATAGTGCCATATTTTTGCTTCAGCTGTTACGATTGATGTAAAAATAAACAAAATTGCTAGAATGTTTAGCAACACACTTTTGCGGTTATTTTTTGTTAACACAACTTATAGTCCTGAAGATGATCTGGGAAGGAGATTGAAAGTACTTGGGAACATTGAGAAACAGAAAATAAAATCAACTGTAAAAATTATAGCGCTTTTCTTACATCTTTTAATTATAATACACGAAAGATTATCAGTGAATACGTACAGGTTTTCTTTAAAATAAGCAGACATAATGTTATAATGTTGTAATTTATTAATCTGATATGACTAAAAGAGAATTAGCTGCATAAATACACAAATCATTATATATATATATTGAAATTAGTGTATTTAGGCAGCAAATTATATATAAATGAGAGTAAGAGAGATGATGATGATGATAAAGAGTGATGGATGTTCGTTTTCGCCTACATCTGTCTGCTAGGCTGGTTATCTAATCCTCATTCAGCCGCCTACTCAGGCACATGTTTTTACATTTTGTGTAAGAAAACGTTCAAGTATATTTAGTTTTCTCTTCATTAAGTGTTGCGTTATATTTTAATGATTTCTACTAATATTAATCATTAAATTTTAATGATTTCTACGAATATTAAGGATGTGCGTTGTGGTATAGTAGATATCGGCTCGGAACGAGAAGCCGGGGAGCCAAGTTCAAATTCCAGTTGAATCCATTGTATTCACTTACGCGCAAATACCCTTGGGAAAGGTATTAATCCGTCTCTTCCTTCCAGTTATGGGTTAAATAGCAGGACAGATTGGGTTCTATAGCCTTGGTCGGCAACCAGTCTACCGCGGAAAGTAATGGCAACCTACTGCGGGATAATCTTCTTCCCAGTCAGTCATGTCTCTTTCGAGACATGATCGCCCAAGCGTGTATCACGTATGGCACTTAACTGACTGACTAATATTAATCTCAAGTTAGCAGTCATAAATTGCTATGTTGTAATATGATGAACAGTATTTATTCGAGCTAAACTCATATTTTATGCGTGTGTTGTAGATTTGCCACTAATAAACGAATTTAATGCCTTTTTAATTTCTTCTTCTTTTTCTGTGTAGGAAGTAGGCGATCATGGCTTTCCACGTCTTTCTATCCCTGGTTGCTTTTAGCACGCCTTCTTCTGTTGCACCATGCAGCCCTCGTTCCATCATCCACGTGATTAGGTTCTTCAATTATGTTATCCGCTACTTTCCCTGTCTCTTTTTCCCTCTGTCTGGCCTGCTAGTATCAGGTTCTCCAAGCCCTTCTTCCTCATTGCATGTCCCAGGAACTTCAGTTGTCTCTTCCTGATGCTCAGTATTAATTTCCTTTTCGTTTCCATCATTTCCAAAACTTCATCATTGCTCACATGCTCGATCCATGATATTCGCAGCATCCTTCTGTAGAACCACATTTCAGTTGCTTCAAGTTTTTTTTTTCATTTTTGATGATATTGTCCAGCATTCACTGCCATATTGAAGAACTGACAACACATGGCAATCCAATACTCTCTTCTTTGTTTTTAGCGAAACTGTCCTGTTTCTTAATACTTTACTCAACTTCTGGAATGCCTCCTTCGCCATGCCAACTTGCCTTCGGATCTCTGTGTCGCACTTTCTGTCTTCTGTTGCAACACTTCCCAGGGATTTAAATTTTTGTACCTGCTTGATTCTAGTATCTCCGATCTATATTTGGCATCTTTGGCTGCCCTTTTGTCTGATGACCACGCATTCGGTTTTCTTGCAGTTTATTTGTAGTCTTTTTTCTCACTCTCTTCGGCTACCTTTTGTAGGAGATCTTGTAGTTTCCTTTCTCCCTCTGTTATCAGCACTGTATCATCTGCGTACCTTAGGTTGTTTAAATTATGGCCTCCAATGACAAATCCAGGCATTACTTCTAGGGTCCTTAAAATATTTTCACTATAATACATTCTCTCAAAGAACACTCGAAATGATAAACAACAGATTATGAATTGTACTTTGTGAAATTCAATATTAGTAACAATTATGTCCGATGTTTTAAACCAACGAAAAGGATAATGAATTTCGAACTAGTTTTTATGAAACTATCCGAAGCTGGAGTTGCAACAGTTTGAATACAAATAACTAATTGTAAGTTAAAAAGGAAACCAATTTTACTTTTTCTACAAAAAGTTGTTCAAGAACTTTCGACTTTCTCAGTCATTATAAAAAAACACGTGCTGTCAGTGTGTTAGGGAGGGTTCTGTTGGGGACATCAGTCTCATTCAGGAAATCATGAACAGCCAAAATGCAACTATCAGTATAAAAGCAAGTATTACTTAATAGTAACAAAATAACACTGCATGTAAAGAAATACTGAAAAAACTAGAAATTATACAAAATAAATAATTTGATAAAATATTTTTCACCACAGTAAACAATATCTTCAAAGTATGTTTAAAATACTTAATTTACATAAATAATCAGCATACCTGAAGGAGATTACCATCACCTTTAAATCTGTTGTTTTTCATTTTTCTTTTTTTAATTTTATTAACTACACCCTAAACTTTCCGACTGACAAAAAATTTGGAAAAATTTCAATATTTAAACAATTTTAGGGGTGGGGGCTCATTTTTTCATACAATCTTATAGTAAATCGATCCTTCATTTTGGAATCACTCGCCGGTACATTACCACCAACCATAAATTTGTTGATTATCAATTTTTTTTTACTTTTATCAGTACAATTTTATAGATTAAACCCTAAACTTTTGACTGACAAAAAAACAAATTTGTAAAAATTTCAACATTTAAACAATTTTAGGAGGGGACACAGTTTTTCAGACAACATTACAGTAAATCGATTCTGTGCAATTAACGTTTTTGCTTGCGCATATTCAACAACTGAATCCTTTGCGAAATTTTTGAATAAAGCCATTCTTGGAATTTTTTAGGAAGAGGCCATCGTAACAACCAAAAAAAAAACTTGAAAAAGACAAAAATAAGAGCAACAACTCGTCCCCCCACCAAAAAACAAAGCAAAGAGACCCCAACGCGAGTGAGTCCAAAATGGAGGATCGATTTATTATAACGTTGTATGAGAAACTGAGCCCCCACCCAAAAAAATTAAATATTGAAATTTTTCCAATTTTTTTTTTAATCGGAAACTTTATGAATAATCAATAATTTGCGCTGAAAAAAGTAAAAAAATAGAAAAACAACAAATTTAAATGTGGTGGTAGTCTCCTTCAGGTCTGCCAAATAATCATATAGAAAACGCATATTTTCTGCCTTCTTTCAAGTGAAATCTCTTTCCCTTTATACTTTACGCATAACAAATTCAGACTTGAAACTTTCTGTAAAATACTAGGATGTAGCAAACAGAATCTGCTAAGCACAGGGTTTTTAATAATGCTTGAAACAGTCAAAAGTACTTGAACAAAAACTATCAGAAATTTCGTAAGATAAATAAAAAAAAACTGAAACAATTCAAGTTTCACACTTGCAATGAGGGATAGCCAGTTGTATCTTGAATCATTATCGAGTACCACTCGCATTTTACCATTGTAAGGAGAAAAAATTGAGTTTCTTTCGGTGTTATTGTACATTTTCTTTATGTTATATCGGCTCTAATTTGTGCTGAACATTTTTAATTGTCAATATTATCATAGATGGAATTTACAAACTACAAACATTTTTATTTATATACACACACACAAAACACACGTGCAAACACACATTAAATATATATGTGTGTGTGTGTGTGTGTGTGTGTGTGTGTGTGTGTGTGTGTGTGTGTGTGTGTGTGTGTGCGTGATTTCATTAAAAATAACAGACAAGGTATTATCATTAAGTTTTTTATACAATATTTCATGTGTTCTTATGATTTGTTTCTTTTCCAAACTTAAATTTTATAAGAATTGACCAAAGCTGTTTTTTACTTTTGAGTGCTTTCGGTTATGCTTCTAGCCATTATCAAGAATGAATTTTGCTTTACTTGTAAATAAATATATGTAAATGTTATGTATATAGAGTCATATTTATGTATAAGAACTCGGAAAACGTTACATAAAAATTTAATGATAATACCTTGTGCCTGTCATTTATAATGAAACCTGCATAAAAAAAGAGACTATTGCACAAATACACAATATATATATATGAGGGTCATTCAATAAATAAAGTGATTTTCATTTTGTATAAGGACTTCTACGAGGGTCATTCAGTAAATAAGGTGAATTATTTGGTGTAATGACTTCTACGAGAGTCATTCAATAAATAAAGGGAATTTTTTGGTATAAGGACTTCTACGAGGGTCATTCAATAAATAAGGTGAATTCTTTGGTGTAATAAATTCTACCAGGGTCATTCAATAAATAATGTGCTTTTTTGGTATAAGGACTTCTACGGGGGTCATTCAACAAAATAAAGTGAATTTTTCAGTATAAAAACTTCGACGAGGTTCATTCAATAAATAAGGGTAATTTTTCAGTATACGGACTTCGACGAGGATCATTCAATAAATAAAGTGAATTTTTCGGTGTAAGGACTTCTAATATAGGTAGAATATTTGTTTTTTTTAAATTTAGGGATTTAATTTTTTTTCAGATTGAAAAAAACTTTGAGAGTTTTGGAGATTAACAAAGATGGCCGACCTAGTAACATGCTCCAGGATTGAACAGAGGTCAGTTATCATGTTTTTGATTGCTGAAGGGTGCAAAGCAGTTTAAATTCATAGGAGTATGTCAAATGTGTATGGTGCCACATGTTTCAGCCCAAAAATGTTTACAAGTGGGCTAAATTGTTTAAAGAAGTTTGAAAGTGACGATGAAGTCAAAATTGCTGTGAGCTATTGGCTGAGACATCAGTGCAAAAATTTTTACACTGATGGAATACGGGAACTTGTGCAAAGATGGGGAAAGTGTGTGATACTGCTGGGAGACTACGTTGAAAAATAAAAATAGAAAAAAAAAGTAAGCTTCTATCGGTATTAGAAAAATTCACCTTAGAAAAATTGACATTATTTCTTGAATGACCCTCGTATATATATATATATATATATATATATATATATATATATATATATATTTGTGTGTGTGTGTGTGTGTGTGTGTGTTTAAGCTTGTCAGGAAGACACACGTTAAATCTCTCAGACCATAGCTCAATCAAAATTATTTAAACACACACGGCAAAATGCAACGTCTGTTGCCATCTTCTATCTTCTTGATTACTATTCTACCTCGATGTATTGTAATGGTTAGCAAGCTTGTCTCGCTGGAATCATTACACTTGTGCAGTGAGTCTGAACCTTACTTCCGCATACTTTCGGACTTGTGCAGCGCTTAGAAAATCACCTTTCTCTTATTTGTACCTCTTTTTTTACACACTGTAACCCCCAGCGCACCAGTAGCTGTACTACTTTGTTTAGCGTGGATAGATTATAACAAAAATGATTTTTTTAAAAATCACTACTTGTATTATTCGGACTATTGTCCTCAGCTTTGTTGCAATTTGTACGACGTTTATATCCGTTGTATGCTCCGGCCTTCTTCAGGTGCTAGGAATTTCGAACCGAACCCTTTATTACAATCACTGGGCTATATCATCCTTATTCCTTGCGTAGAGTCTCTTTTGGTAGTCATGAGTTATCTTACTCTAACCCTCTAAGTTATTTGTTAACCACTGCTAGAGCCTGGTATTGAACTCACAACTCATTGGGTTAAGTCACAGGAACTTACCATCGTCTATATCCGACTAATAAAGTGTTCGGTTCGAAATTCCTAGCACCTGAAGAAGGCCGAAGCAAACAACAGCCGAAACGTCGAACAAATGGCAACAAAGATGTGAACAATAGTTCGAATAATGTAAATAGTGTAAATACTACCTCATCTTAGAAATATAGACAAAAAAAAAAATTTGGAAAATAAACAAAGCAGTAATAGCTTCCTTAAAAAACCTAAAATCAATAATATCAACTATAAAGATGTCCACAACTTGCTTACTGTTTGGAAAAACATTCCTCTCACCATAGATACACAAATATAAATCTACATATAGAGTTAAACATTAAAATAAACATTCTTGATAATGCCTAATAGAATAACAAAAAGAACATCTGGAAGGTGATTACACAAATTATGTTCAAATTTTAATTAATATAAGGAGCTCGCAGTACCTTGACAGTGGCTTTTAATGGAACTGATTACATCTTGTAAAAAAAACGTAAGTTCTTAATATCTGAAAGAAAAACAAAGCAATCTAAGAGTTCAAAATTCAACATTGTATACATATATATATATATATATATATATATATATAATCATATAATTATGAATTAATTGTACATTGCGACATGGAAATTTCTGTTTCGAGATAGATTCTCTTCATCAGGCAATGTTGGACGCTGCTTGTGAAAAGGATTTACATTTCTGTAATTGAAATGTAAATCATTTTCACAACCAACATCCAACATTGGCTGATAAAGACAATCTATCTCGAAACATAGAAATTTCCGTGTCGCAATGTACAATTAATTCATAATTATATGATTATATATATATATATATATATATATATATATATATATATATATATTAACAGTTGAGGGAAATATTAATCTACCAGTATTGCTTAACGTTATAAGTATTAATTTAGTAAGTACAGTTTTTTGTGTGTTTTATGTCATTTTTATTACAATTATATGAATATGTATAGGTCTAAGGTGGATTTAATAAAAAAAATCCACGCACCTCACCAAGTAATTATTAAAACTGTATTAACTTTTATCTGAGAAGCAACTTTGAAGACTGGCGTGTTTTATCAGTAAGCATGGATCATTCGGCGGGTAGATGTTCATTTCGTTGATTAAAACCACAAAATCGTGTGTAATCACTAAATATACTATTTAAAATAATACATACATACACATGCACACACAGGGTCACACAAACATATAAAGTGTTTTACTTCGAGTTGTTATGAATTTCATCATTGATAAAGATAACACAACCAGGGATGGCAACACAAAAACCTGTGCCCACTTCAAATAACGTTTATAGTAATAAGATATATATATATATATATATATATATATATATATATATGACTGAATTTTGTATATATATATATATATATATATATATATATATAATACATATATATATATATATATATATATATATATATAACTAAATTTCTTATATTATCATCTGTTAATAACATATTATATATATACATATCTGTGTGTGTGTGTTTGTGTGTGTGTGTGTGTGTGTCTACATAATTTTAGTATGTTTCTGTAAGTAAGCATGGACGCGCGCGTGTGTATGTGCGCATGTCATGTTATATTTTTAAAGTCTGTAGTCACAAGTGAGGAATGGAATTTTAATGGAAAATTAAAAATGCTTCGTGAAGTGGTGGGAGGTCATTGGGTAGGTGATCAGGACATCAAAAGACGATCAGCTTTTCAGATCCTATAGACTCACAGGCCGCAATGTGTCCCAGAAAGCCCTAAATTCGTTTTATGCGGGAAGACGCAAGATTAGGAAAGATTTGCTGAATCATTATGACGTAATATCGTATTTATTCTTTTCTTTAAACATAATTTTTCTATTATCATAGAAAAAATGAAAAGCCTTTACATTATATATATATATATATATATATATATATATATATATGACATTATTTTCATATATATATATATATATATATATATATATATATATATAAATATATATATAAGTGTTTATATCTATACACATATGCTGATATGTACCGGTTCTATATATATATATATATATATATATATATATGTCTGCATTCATACCCATATACATATGCTGATATATATATATATATATATATATATATATATATGTGTGTGTGTGTGTGTGTGTGTTGTAGACATGATGTACACATAGGTATACACATATATATGTGTATATGCAAATATATGCTTTATTGTATGAATATTGTATATCACATATTT
>JBBBDQ010000981.1:140000-145000 GCA_037127315.1 Ascarosepion bandense | reverse complement strand
TATGAATACCGAGGGGAATATGCCTCTCGGGGTGGAGTTGAGTTAGGTTGAGTCACCCCGATCTAATACTTGGTAGTCAGATTGGCGTGTAACATTCTTGTATTTATTTGCTGTTTAATATATATGTTTCACTTATTCCCAAGTTCAAGTTTTCTTCCGGACCTATTCTGAGTCCACAACAATATATATATCAATAAATCCTCCGCATACAGACCTGTTTCGCTGTATCACAGGTCATCAGTGTGGCTATATTGATATAGGCGAGTCCATTTCTGTGTATCTATGTATGTATGTATGTATGTATGTATGTATCTAAATTTTTAAAGATACACCCATAAACGCACAAACACATACACATATATAACTTGTCTTATTATACGTGCCATGAGTAAAGGCATGACACGATACTTTCCCATCTGTTCATTATATTTATTGCGAAATATAATTTTAAGGCATCATTTTCATTGTATAATAACAATAAAAAAATAATAATACCTGATTCCATCCCAAATAACAGCATTACTGAACACACAATAATACGGAAATCTCTAGAATAAATGATATCACTCAATAAACAGTGTAGGCTACCAGATGCGTGAATGATCTGTGTGTAATTAATAATAATAATAATAATAATAATAATAATAATAATAATAATTAATTGGAAACCAGAATCGTACCAGTGATAGTAGCTGCACTTGGAATAATAAAAAATGGAACAAAACATCACATTGAAAGAATCCCTGAAAAACCCAGCTTAAGAGATATACAAAAAATTCTCTTGTTAAGTACAGCCCACAAACTAAGGAGAACTTTGTCTATGTAACGCTAGGGATGTTAGAGGAGATAGAAAAAACATGATGTGGAGCGATAACAACACACCACGACCTGCCTTAGGTTTTCCCGCAGAATTGGTAGTGCGACCATAGCAGAAATTTAATTACGATGACAAATGACATAATAATATATAGGAATTCAGAATAATAAATATGATTCCAAGTTTGACCTCAACAAATTTACAGAACCCACTGATATTTCAACTCTTTAAACGCATGAAAATACTTACAAATGCAAATTACTAAACACCCAACTCGGGTGAATGGACAACAGGGCCATTTCAAAATATTTATACGATGCTATTTGATTACCTGCTTCTACTAATTAATCCACACGCGGAAAATTTCAAGATGACTAAGGTCCCCATCATGTTACTCACGTTTCAGTTGCATTCTATTCGCTGACTGCGTTTCATTCCCTTTGTTGTTTTGATTACCAGTACAAGCTTTCTCTGAAGACAAGCGACGTTTGTTCGAAGTTTTGTAATTTTATAATTGTATGCATTTATTAAATATAGCTTGAAAACTTATATACTATTGAAATTTACTTGCTTCCTCGACAGCTACAATCTCCAAGAATTTAAATGTAAAGTCAATAGTCATCTCCTATCTCACTAACCTGCATCCTCTCTCTCATGCTCCTTTATTCGTCCACTCCACTCTCGTCAGTATTCTCATCATTCTCTTACTCACTTTCTGACACCCCTATAACCTGTCAATATGTCTCATAACTTTCCTCCTATGTAACCCACTGCAAAACAGTGGCAGTAAAATGCCTTGCTTTGAGCGATATGATTATAAAAAGATATTTTTGAAAACTGCCTTTATTTTTTGTTTTTTCTTAAATTTGGCACTTAGCTGAGTTTAACCAAAACATTTGAAGAGTTACGTCAATCATTTTTTTGATAATGATAATAATAATAATAATAATAATAATAATAATAATAATAATGTATTTTCACTAGGAGCTTTCAGGCACATAATAATGTGGATCCAAAATACAGGTTCGGTGTGAAATATTAAGAAACCATAAATTAGCTTAGGATGATCCGTACTTAGGCCAAATATAAAAATCGTAACGATATAGTATGGCAGTATTTACACAGGACAATGTGCAAACACTATGAAAAAGATGTTAAGAAACACTGGTATGAAAAATCACCCGGCACCGGTTACAGAAACAGAAAACGTAAAAAATGGGATTACTCCGTCTTTACACAAAGGATTAATGGAAATAAGCAGAAGAAAAAACTTGCCTAATAATTGATATGGATTCCCCAGCGGACGTAACATAGAAACGAAGGATTTTTTTAATCTGCTAAAGTATAAAGACCTGGGCATCAAAATAGAAAATAATACGGAAATTGAAAACAAGAATTCTAACATTCAAAGTAGGTGCACTTGGATTAATATAAAAAGGAACACAACAAGACATTGAAAAAGTCCTGAAAATCCCAGCTAACGAGCAATACAAAAGTAATATTGATAAGTTCACCCTACACGCCAAGATGAACTTTGTTCATGTAATGCTAATGTTGTTATGGAAGTTAGAAAAACAAATCATGAAATGTAGCCATAACAACACACCGCTACCTGCTATAGATTATCTTGGAGATTTGGTAGGTAGTGTGTCCATAGCAGAAATCAAATATAATAATAATAATAATAATAATAATAATAATAATAATAGTAGTAAATGCGGTAAGAATTGAAGTAGAAATGTGGTATGAAAATTCATGTGAATAAAAAAATTTGCATATGTTTCATGGCATAAAGCAAGATATATCAAAAGATTTGGCAGCATGGATGGAAAGGACAACCATTGTTTAGAGAGCTAGTTGGTCGAAATGTCAGTTTATTTTTTGTTATTTATGATAAACATTCCCATATATATATATATATATATATATATATATCTTCCTTTTTATTTTTTCTTCTTTAATATGAAGTGTCCCTTCGTACGTAGGCGATCATCACCTTTCATATTTTCGTATCTCTTGTATCTCTTAATACCTTCCGTATTTCTCCCAAAATTGCTCTTCCGTCCATTTGCGTGAAACAAAGTAGTTTCTGAAGAATTATTGGATTTTTTAAAATCTGAAGTATTTCTTTTTATTATATATACATCCGCAGACAGATCTGTTTCGCTGTATTACAGCTCATCAGTACGGCTTAGACTCCGGTCGCTTCCTAACCCAGGATTGAAACCCGACCGAATTTGCGTCAATATATTGTATCGGGGCAGAAGATAATTTTCGAAACATATACTGTTAAATATAACAGACAATGAACGTCTATTATGCTTAATCATGGGCCGTTCTAAACATCGTATTTTGGCCTTAATTTCAGGTGAAAATAAAGACAAAAATTATCCAACAAATATCCTATAGCTTTGGTTGGAAACCAGTCTATGGCAGAAAGTAATGGCAACCTTTTGCAGGAAAAACTGACTGACTGGAAGTGTGTGTGTGTGTGTGTGTGTGTGTGTGTGTGTGTGTGTGTGTGTGTGTCACGTATTGAGCACTCTCTTTTATCTTATCAAGTTTTAAGCAATATCTGTTTTAAAGATCACTTTTAAGCAAAAAGCTGAGAATGACTGTCAGGTTCCTGCGTAAATGTGATCATGCAGCGTAGCTTCTTATTCATTACTCTCTCTATCTCTCTATCTCTCTATCTCTCTCTCTCTCTCTCTCTCTCTCTCTCTCTCTCTCTCTCTCTTTATATATATATATAGGCTGTAAGGTACATAGGCTGAAAACGATATACGAGTGTAGCCGGTGTGTCTACTTACAATTATAAAATCTTGATCTTCCAATTAATTTTTCAGCCGACCCTCGTATAATCTATCTATATATATATATTTGTGTGTGGGTGTGAGTGTAAGAGAGAGAGAGAGAAAGAGAGAAGCGGGTACGGACATCTATCTATCTATCTATCTATCTATCTATCTATCTATCTATCTATCTATCTATCTATATCGAGCGTGTGCGTTTTGGCTGATTATATGATATTTCAATCCTTGTTTGGTCATTCAATTTCGAATTTTGTATGAGGTAGCCAGTGATGATTGTCCTCACTATTCAGTAATGATCAGCTATACAAAGCCTTGCTTACCATTACCTTCGGCTAGAGTGTTTAAAATATCTACTTTCCTGTTTTACCAATGTGTGTAAAATCTCACCAAAAGTGACTCTTATTTTACATGAAATGTTATATGTACTTAATCCATCCAACGTATTTATAGTTACATTTTATGCGGGCTATAGTGTGTGTGTGTGTGTGTGAGAGAGAGAGAGAGAGAGAGAGAGAGTAAGAGAGAGAGAGAGATGATAACTAGTGACTAAACAGGGGGATGATTTGCGAGAGTCGCTCTTTAATTATCCCTCAACACTAAACTACTTATCCTTCTCTCGCAAAAAATCTGTATTCTTCTTTCATTCTGTCTATCTCAGAAAGGCTCACACAGAAACACATATTCTCTTACTCCCTTTTTTTTTTTGCTCAGACGCACGCACACACACACACACATACACACACACACATATATATTGGGGAACTCAGTCTTTTAAATCAAAAGAATTTCTCATTTTATATATATATATATATATATATAAAGAGAGAGAGAAAGAGAAAGAAATGAGACTTGCCGAATTTTTAATTGGTGAGGTATAGCTGGCTTAAAAGCGATTTTCCTGATAGAGATATGAAATACAGGTTCGATTTCTACCGGGAGGTATAGTTTCTTTAGTAGGACTTTTTTGGCCTGTAGAAATTATTTTCGCTGTATTAAAAAAATCCATGGACGCCTGCGGATACAATGTTTTGTACTGTATGAATTATTGAATGAAATATTTTATTTAAACGATAAAAGGGTAACCACTAATATATTTATTAATACTATAAAAGGGTATCCACTAATATATATATATATATATATATATATACTCAGTTAAAAGTAAAATAAAATTCATCATAGATAATGGTTAATAGTATAGATGGAATCTCTTGGATAAATAAAACATCTGAATAAATTTTGTATAATTTATGTTATGAAAGAAAAACACTTACAAGATTACATGAAAAATTATATAAAATTTAACCATATCACCTTGTCTGTCATTTTTTAACGAAACTTGCATAAAAGAAGTACTGCTGCCTAAATAC
>JBBBDQ010000981.1:125000-135000 GCA_037127315.1 Ascarosepion bandense | reverse complement strand
CTGAGATCTTCCTAAAAGTTTGGTCGGTTTTCCACTACAACCATATCATATGTGGAAATATGAGCTTTATATATATATATATATATATATGTGTGTGTGTGTGTGTGTGTGTGTGTGTGTGTGTGTGTGTGTGTGTGTGTGTGTGTGCAAAATTGATATTTCCTGACGAGTGGACGAAATAAAGGCTGGTTGAATAAACTCTGAAGTTGGGATGCTGATGGAAACCTTAATCAGTTAAGTAACAATAAGTCCAAAATGTATATTAATTCTTATGATATATATATATATATATATATATATATATATATAATTCGAATTAATAAATATTTTATATTAATTGTCACTTAACTGACAATATATATATATATATATATATATATATATATATATATATATTATGAAATGAAAATATAGTTTTCTTGCGCTATATTTATCAAAAGAGCTCAATATCATGGACAGAGTTTATGCAAACATAAAATTGGATACAGACGTCCACACAGACAGACAACAGTATATTTCATGTTTGGAGGCGATCTTCTCTCTCTTTCTTTTTCTCTCTCATCTCTAACTCTCTCTCTTTTTTCTCTCTCTGTCTTTATAAACACACACACACACACACACACACACACACACACACACACATATATATATATATATATATATATATATATATATATATATATCCGTTAAGGGACCTTTTCTTATATTAGTTCTATTATTGCTTGTTCACCATCTCTGAAAGTCTCTCGTTTTAAATGCTTTTTAACCAGTAAACCACTGAAAGTCTGCGGTATTTCCTTCAAACTGTTTTTTAAGTTTATAGCGACGTATTAGTTACACACGCACACAGATATATATATATAACTCTAGTTAGGTATGTATATTACATATCTCTTTTTCTCTTTCTATCTTGCTCTATATATATCAATATATATATATGCGTCAATATATATATATATATATATATATATATATATATATATATATATATATATATGTATGTGTGTGTGTGTTATAATGTAAGATAGACCTACCTCTCTGTATGTCTCAATTTAACATTTGAATATAATAGAACCAGTTATTCTGAATAGTATTCTTAAAGACTCCAGTCGTATTTTTAACTTCGCATTCTTATATATATATATATATATATATATATATATATATATAGACACTTATCATATTTATGTATAACAAAATCAAGCGCAGAAACTGATATAACCATGCATAAATAATATATACTCTCTCTCTCTCTCTCTCTCTGTCTCTCTCTCTCTCTCTCTGACTTCGACTGACAACAAATCGGTCGGTTTCGATCCAGGCCAGAAGCAAGTTACACACCCTGATGAGCATGATACAGGGCAACAGTCTTGTATGTGGATACTAATATATATATATATATATATATATATATATATATAGAGAGAGAGAGAGAGAGAGAGAGAGAGAGTTTTCATGTATGTATATATATATACTGTATAAAATACCATGTTCTATAGAAACTACTCTTATATATATGTGCATACGTATATATATATATATATATATATATATATATATGCGTACATTTTGATATCTACGTAAGCAAAAAAAAAAAATATATATATATATATATATATATATATATATATATAATACACACAAACATACAAATATGATGATACTAATGATGATTCATTTTATAAAAATTTGATTTTTCGAATCATTTAAATTTACTAAATGTCATTTAGATGCGTCACAAGTTCTTTTGTTCTTTTGCGCCCAGTATTTTTCGAATTCACTAGTCGAAGTGATTAAATGTGCAAACGTACAAAAGATGTTGCATCGTTAAACATCGGAGAAAAGAGAGGCTTTAAACCGATTTCAAATCCCAGCTCGGATCGGCTATTTTTCGCTTTCAACTTTTTATAATAAAGTCTGAACCCACCTATAACCTGTCGCATATAACTCTGAGAGGAGATTGTCCTCGCCAAATCACTATCATTGCAACATTGCTAAGAAATCTAACAACACGTACAACGATGTACGCAAGTAGGTGACTCTAATTAAAATGAGAGGGGAAACATAATAAATTTAGGAAAAAAAAATATTTAAAAAAAGAAATCTAATAAATTAAATAAAAAATTCCAGTGCATCTGCGAATCATTTGAACAACAACAACAAAAAATCTAAGCAGTGAAATTTTCAAAGAACCTGCACGTGAATTTATATGGATTGAGATCAGGATAATTTAGCACAAGGTCATGTTATATAATGTACGGATTAATGACACTAATACAGTGAGCATTGTTGATATACGTAGAGATTTCTTCAAGATACAAGTAAATGTAACAAAATACTAAATTATATGACCGCGCTGGATTAACAAAAGCAATATATATATATATATATATATATATATATATATATATATATATATATATATATATATATATTGGTGATAAATCCAAAAAGTATAACATCTTGGAAGAAGATCCTATTATATATTTTTACACAATATTTTGGTCTCATTGACGAGATGGGTGGTTAAATATACAAAATGACCGTCCGATATAAGAAAATTTAAGTTTATATATATATATATATATATATTAGTAAATGCCCATAGTATTTTACGTCCAAAGCACAATTTCATGTCCTGTGAGTCATCAGGTGCATATTATGAACTATTCTCTGAGTCCTCCTAGAGACGTAGGTTATTGTGTAGATTTATTAACATATACTGAAACGCTCTGTTATAATACATTGAGTACTATTTTATTAACACAAGAGAAATGTATGCGTGTATACCTACATGAATACCCATATGGAGATATATATATATATATATATATATATATATATATATATATATAGTAAATATTATTATTATTATTATTATTATTATTATGGCATACTGAAATTCAATAGGTATAAATTTTCGGAGTTAAATCACAATCATTAGGCAGTAAAATATGGTAAATTTATTTTATAATATGCAGATAAGAAGAATCTCCTTATCTATATATTGCAAAATAAATTAACCACATTTTCTTGCCTGATAATACCGATTTAATGACATTAATATATATATATTAATCATATCACACCAAGCAAGGCGAAAACGCCACTGATGCGCAGGGGGCTACGTAAGAGTAAAAATATTAAAAGAGAAAGCCGGAAACTACATCTTAAACAGGAAACAAGGGATGAGCCTCTTCACCTGTTTAATAGACGTGGGTGGAGTGTGAACCGGGTAATAGTTTAGTCTCTCTCTCTCACTCTCTCTCTCTATATATATATATATACATATATATCTGTGTGTGTGTGTGTGTGTGTGTGTGTGTGTGTGTGTGTGTGTGTGTGTGTGTGTGTTCTCCCTATTAGATCAGCATTTAACTTTTTGATTTTTGTATTTTACATTAGTTTTTAAGTTTAAGTTTTAGGTAAAGTCTAAATTAAATTAAATTGGAAATTCAACTTTATAAAAATATCATTTCAGTATTATAATATATAACTAAGTTTATATTGTGATAATCAGAAATTCAAATCCCGGAACGGTTTGGTCATAATATACACCTGATGTTTGCATCATACATGAAACTATGAATCGTTCTATAGACATAGGATAATACTTATATTTATCATATATATATATATATGTATATATATATATATATATATATATATATATAAATTGAGATAAAACTTAGTGGAGAAATAGCCATTTACAACATGTCATTTTAAGGCATGCATTCTTCGACCCCTTATAAACAGAGAATGAGAAAAAAAAGCCCAGAGGTTAGATTAGGTAAAGGAAAGGATTGGGATGTATTGATTTTATTTGGGTTAGGCTAGGGGAAAGAATTTAATAGCAATTTCCTCTTTGGTAATGGGAGGTATGTGGCTTGAACCTTGACTTAGTAGTGGTACGTGGTTGGGAAGTAACTGCTTGGCTAAATTTTTAAAAAAAATATTTGTAACTAATTGGTAGATTAAGATAATTATTGTAATCTCGGAACAAGAAATCAGTAGAGCTGAGTTCGAATTCCAGCTGAATTCATTGCATTCACTTACGCGCAAATACCCTTGGGAAAGGTATTAATCCGTCTCTTCCTTCCAGTCATGGGTTAAATAACAGGACAGATTGGGTTATATAGCCTTGGCTGGCAACCAGTCTACCGCAGAAAGCAATGGCAACCTACTGCGGGATAATCTTATGACCAGTCAGTCATGTCTCTTTCGAGACATGATCGCCCAAGCGTGTATCACGTATGGCACTTAACTGACTGATGCTTATTTCTATGGCGACACATACTTATGATCTCCCTTCGTTTGTTTAGGAGTATATTTTAGTCTTGAAATTTTTAAATTTTAATTTATATATATATATATTGAATCCAAAATAGGAAGTATATACGTAATAATACAATATAATATGATATAAAATCGTAGAGTCGAGTTCGAATTCCAGTTGAATTCCTTGCATTCACTTACGGGCAAATACTCTTGAGGAAGATATTAATGCATTTCTTCTGTCCAGCTATGGGTAAAATAACAAGACAGACTGTGTTCTATTGTTCTACTGCAGGAAAATCTTCTGCCCAACCAGTCATATCTCTTTCAAGATATGATCGCCCCAGCGTGTGTCCATATGGCCCTTAACAGACTGACTGATTATTCATGGTTAAAAAGAATATATAATGAATAGACCATATGTAAGTATAAGAACTTTTGACTTAGGAATCAACAGTTTGTAATAACTGTTACACATTAGGCTATCTTCAAACCATACCTTTAACTATAAGCACTCTCACGGGTATTGTTCACTCTTCTCTTATAGATAAAAAAATGTATTAAGAAAAATAACTTTTATATAAACTATGTGCACATATAGCATATTTTAAATTCTGTATTTATATTTTAATATTGTATATATTACATATGTTTATTATCTAACATATATTCAGGTATTAAATTTATATTGCTCAAAGGATATATTTAGATTTTTCTAAACAATTTTTGTCTTTATCTTATATAGTGCACACCAGTAGTTAGTAAATTACTCCTGTAGGTCGTTACTTACTTTACTAATTTCGTTAGTTCCTTCTTTATTTATGGTATCTTATTTCGCTGTGGGTCACCTTAATAGTCAAATTATACCAGCGGCCGAACTAGTAGCGTAACTGACACTCAAGTCACTGATTGTTATCACTTGTTAAAAACAAGATTTCGATTGTAGCTTTCACGGCTCGAAGAACTTCCCTAATTAAAAAACTGGCGCAACATATTCTTTATAAGATTTTTAATTCCTTGTTGTTATCTTACGAGAAAAACAAAATACGAAAATATACATATAGTTATTTATATATTTTTTCTCGCTGTTATCATGAATGCAAAGATCTCAACCAGACGCAGTTCGCAGTTCATGCAAACGCCCACATACACATATAAACACAAATATATGAGAACAAGATATGTAACGAACTATCAATGTAGGTATTTATTAAACTATACTTCCTTCAACACAAGGCTATACAGTTTAAACTGTTTAAGTTTGAAAAGTTTGTCTCAAGGCAATAATAATGGTGCATTCAGTGATACTCATAATCAATCTCTGTAAGGTAGTGAAATTTTCTCTGAGCCTCGCTTGCAAACAATCTATGACAACATTCCTCCACCTCGTCGTTTCTCTCTCTCTCTCTCTCTCTCTCTCTCTCTCCGTTTCAAACACACGCCATATATATATATATATATATATATATATATATATTAATACAGGTTTCATTGAATAATATAGACAAGTTCTGTTTATTTTGTGTAAGATCCGTTCGTATGATCTGATTAGCTTGATAGTGTTGTCATGGAAAGACGACAGGAAATCGCAATAATTGTTGATTTTTTATCAGGTCTGAGCTTTCGGCTTACATATGCCATTATCAAAGGATGAACATTTAATGTTCTTTCCATGACAACACTATCAAGCTAATCAGATGATACGAACGGATCTTACACAAAATAAATAGACAGAACTTGTCTATATTATTCAATGAAACCTATATCAATGAAAAAATGCTGCCAAAATACACACAATATATATATATATATATATATATATATATATATATATATATATATATATATATATCAGTTCATATTTATCTGTTTATCTATCCATCTTCATATGTTCATGGTTTACAGCCATATCACGTTGAATACACCGGTTCTCGCTTGATCACCGAAGTTGAGCCTGGTCAGTACTTAGATGGGTGACCTCTTGGGAATACCAGGTGCTGTGAGCGTATAGTGACGGATGTGCGTTGTGATGCAGCGGATATCGGCTTGGAAAGAAAAATCCGCGAGCTGAGTTCGAATTCTAGTTGAATACCCTGCATTCACTTAAGCACTGGTACCCTTGGGAAAGATATTAATCCGTCCCTTCTCTACAGTTAGGGGTTAAATAACAGGGTAGGACTTGTGGACCCTGCCCTTAAAAACAAATCCCAATGAATCTTGATACTCTAAAAGAAAAAAGTATTACTAGACAAAAAACTTATATAAAAAATAATTGTTGAAAGAAAAAACGTATGACCAGCAATAAATAAATACAAATTTAGTTGGCAATAAATGACCCGCCGAGGTTGATATGCCATAAAACAAAAACAACCAACCAAATAATAAGTTCATATCTATATGTCTATCTCTCATTTCCTCTTCATATCTATCTCTCTTGTTATTTTCTTTTATGTTTCATTAACCCTCTTGTCGATATTTAAAGCTGAAACATATTTTGGTCTATAATAATAGTTCATTTTATCTATCTTATTTTATATTTAGAAAGAATAACAACTTTTTTTCAGATACAATTGTAGAAGATGAATTCATATTTTTTTAATTGTATTTGAACAAAGTGAATGTAACTAACCTGACTAGAAATCGAAATCGACTTTCAAATTTTTCTATGCTGCTGTCAATTACACCACCCGTACATGACTAATATAAATAAAAACAATAATCTGTCATTATTAATATAATTATTATTATTATTATCATTATTCTTACTATTATTCTAGTTTATGTTTATATCTTTATCAATTTATCGATTAATCTTTTGTATACATAAACAGAATTTATCAGAATACTTTTACAAACTTTGTGGGCAGGTTACTCACTTCAAAACAAGGACAAAAGTACATACAAACATATGCCTGCAAATACTTTGTTTTTGAATTATTAATTTTAAGGAAAGTTTACGATAGATGACCCTGTGTTGCTATTGTAGACCAGGTTACATTTGTCATTCGTGCACATTGTGGCGAGCGTGTCTTCAAAGTTTAATGTGTTTAGTAGTGAGTTAAGTACTAAACACATTTCGAATTCCAGTTTAGCTTTTGTCTACATTTTTAGCTAGCGTGTCTTCAACGTTTAATGTGTTTAGTAGTGAGTTAACTACTAAACACATTTCAAATTCCAGTTTAGCTTTTGTGTACATTTGTGGCTAGCGTGTCTTCAACGTTTAATGTGTTTAGTAGTGAGTTAAGTACTAAACACATTTTGAATTCCAGTTTAGCTTTCGAATTCCAGTTGAACTCCTTGCATCCACTTACGTACAACTACCCTTAATTAAGTCTCTTCCCTCCAGTTATGGTTTAAATAATACGACAGATTGGGTTTATAGCCTTGGCTGGCAACAAGTCTACCGCAGAAAGCAATGGCAACCTACTGCGGGATAACCTTCTGCCGAGTTAGTCATGTCTCTTTCGAGACATAATCGCCCAAAGCGTGTATCACGTATGGCACTTCACTGACTAACTGACTAGGTGAGTTAACTGAAAAGTGTTCCGTTTAACAAATTAAAGGATATTCATATTGCGAGCAAGTAGATATGATTTTTACATACGATCGCGCGAATTTTAATGGACGTTAGGCTGCAAAACTGCAACAGATTGCGTTTCCTGGTCAAAGACAACCAAGCCATCAAACTTTTCTGGCTGTTTATCGTCAGGATCCGTGTTACTATAAACTATGATTCAAGGAAGATGAAGATCCTGAGCACGAAGGACACATTCTACAGGCTGCCAGATACCATCTAGACATAATCACGCGTCAATTGCCCCTAGTATGTAGTATATCTCATAGTACTAGCTAGTAGGTAGTTCAAGAGCAGCTCGGTATCATTAAGCAGTATACAGGTCTTTGGATCACTCAGCGCAAGAGAACTTCTGCCGATGCTTTACTGCACAAACTGCCGATCCGTTTTTGTATTACTGATGCCTGCTGCATTAACCATTTCAGAAGGTCGAAGAATTGTTAGAATATCTACAAAACACCGTTTTGAAACTGCTACATCAATTGCCCGTAAATTTTAATGAAGACACAGATAATAAGATCTCAAGGAAAACGGTTGCTCGCAGGTTAAAAATGCAGGATTTCATGCTCGTATTCCAACTTTGAAACCTCTCATTTCAAAGCGAAACAAAAGAGCACGCATGGAGTATGCGAGAGAACATCTTATTTTGACTGACGCACAATGGGATACAGTTCATTTCTGTGACTAGTCCAAGTTTACTATATTTGGTTCTGAGGGCAAAACTTACGTACGCCGTAGAACAGGTGAAAGACTGTCTTCTCAATGTATCAAGAAAACCGTTAAGTTTGGTGGCGGTAGTGTGGTGGTGTGGGGAATGATTTCATCTGCAGGAGTTGGCACTATTATCCGCGTAAATGACAATATAAATGATGAGATTTACAAAAGGCTTCTTCGGTAGCATGTGGGACCAAGATTACACCATAAATGGTTCTCCTATTTTCATGCAGAACAATGCACCTTGCCATAAGGGTCAGAAGGTTATGGCTTTATTTGAAGAAGAAGGAATCGCCCTAATGTGAGTGCCGAGCCCAGAGCTCCGACCCGAATCCAATAGAAAATGTTTGGAAGACAATTGGAGAAAGGGCTCAGGAAAGAAACCCGAAAAACCAGGATCATCTATGGGAGTTATTGAAAGACGAAAGGGAGGGAATTACTGCTGATTTTTGCAAGAAATTAATTAGATCATGTGGTCGTCGATGCAGAGACGTCATTGAAAATAAGGGAATGCTTACCAAATATTACATTTTGTTGATATTTTGTTCACAATCAAGTATTAAAAAGATCGTTCCTTAACTTTTGTCCAGTAGCTTATTTCCTTTGTTCCATTTAATCTTTATTTAAAAAAAAAAAAACTACTATGTAAATTTTTGTAAGTTTGTACAATATTTATGCATTACACCCTCATCTTTATTCGGTAAAATTTCATTGCTAATCATGCATTACTTTTTAAGTAATACACATATTTATGTCTTTGTTGTTTCCGTTCCTTATATTATGGGCGCTGCTGTGTGTGTGTATATATATATATATATATATATATATATATATATTTCTAAACATATAATGTTAAATATAACAGACAATGAATGTCTCTTATGTTTAATCATGAGCTGTTCTAAACATCGTATTTTGGCTATAATTTCAGGTGAAAATAAAAACAAAAATTCTCCAACATTTGGATAATTTTCTATTAATTTGTTTCTAAGCTTTCGGCTCTCATGAGCCATCTTCAGAGAGGTCACCAAGACGGTAACACAATATCATCCATCCACCATCACCGACGATTTTATTTTGTGTTGACATAAAACTCTGCTAGGCAACGGCAATAGTTACCAAAAATAACAAACCCAGGGCGCAAATTTGTAATGCGGTTCTATGACGTCACACCGCGTGTTAGCACGAAATGACAACCGCACCATGCATTCAAATGCAATGTAATATGTTATGGCCAGATTTAAAAGTGATATATATATATATATATATATATATATATATATATATATATATATATATATAATCAACCGCAGACAGATCTGTTTCGCTGTATCACAGCTCATCAGTACGGTTCAACTCCGATTGCTTTTAACCCAGGATTGAAACCCGACTGAATTGGCGGATTCTAATTCTGGGCTATGGGCGCGCAGTAGAAGA
>JBBBDQ010000981.1:92500-120000 GCA_037127315.1 Ascarosepion bandense | reverse complement strand
TTCATAAATATACAATACGCTAAAACTATATTTAAATATATATATATAGTAGTTAAATATATATATAGTATTTAAATATATATATATATAGTACTTAAATATATATATATATGTATATATATATATATATATATATAATTTAAGCATTTACATTTCTCGATTACCTTCCTGTATACGTGTTTTATCTTCTTCAAATATGTGTGTGTGCGTGAGCGAATATTTCTCTGTATGTGTCTGTGTGCTTAATACGTGTGTGTGTGTATCTGTGTGTGAGTGAGAGATAGAGATTTTCTCCCTAATCCTTACTTAGTTTTGTACTCAGATATTAAAAATAATTTATTAGATTCATATCTATATAAGGCAAACTTATCTCTTTACATGTACCTGAAAAAAATATGTGTGCCTGTGTGTGTGATTTTTTTCTGGCCTGTCAACCTTTTGTAGGTTATTTAAAGCCAGAAAAAACATTTAGATTGTCATAATCTTGATAAAGATAATAATGATTTCCTCATACAAGTTCTACTAATTAACCCATAGGTGGGGGTTGAGAAGAGGATGATTCATACCTTCACAAAGGATGTTGTTGCATAAGCCATTACAACGAACCAGAGTGAAATTTGAACTCGTCCCTCCAATTTTCAGTTCTGAGCTATTGTCCGTTACAACGCCCACACCTCCTAGCTTTTAGCAGATGGTACTGGTATGGACACTTATCTAAATACTGACCAGGAGCGACATTCCTAAACTTCAGTGATCGTGCAAGAACTGGTCTCTCAATGTGATATACTCGTAAGCAGATAGATAGATAGATAGAGAGAGAGAGAGAGAGAGAGAGAGAGAGAAAGAAAGAAAGAAAGAGTAAGAAAAACTGAAAAATATGAACAGAATGAGATAGATAGATAGATAGATAGATAGATAGATAGATAGATAGATAGATATGTAATTTTATAGATGTATTGCACTGGGATGTCATTCCAGTACCTAAATGATTGAATAATTTAGAGAGAGAAAGAAATAAAGAGAAAGACAGAAAAAATAAAGCGAGAGGAGTTGATAGATAGATAGATAGATAGATAGATAGATAGATAGATAAGGGTCTAAGTATGTTATAGTTTTTTCTCTCTCTTTAGATAGATAGAAAAAGAGAGAGAAAGATCTAGACCTACAAAATTACTAAACAAATAAAGAATCCATAATAACGATATATAGTCAGATAAATTATTTCAATCATCTTAAATTCCACTATCATTTTTTTAATTCTCATATAGAACGATAAAATTTATTTATTTATTATTTTTTTGTATTTTCAATATTCAATTTGCAAAACAATTCCCCCAATAAATGGTCTCCTCCATCTACATCCGTCCGTCCGTCGGTCTGTCAGTATTTCTTTCTCTCTGTCTGTCTGTTTCAAAGATTCGTACATGTTCTCAGCGTAATGTCATACGCGTCCTTATATAACATCCTCACTTACAAAGAACTGGGTTACTTCCCACCCACTCTTCAACGCCCCCCAGCCCCCCCCACCACTGACAACTTTCCTCCCACCAATACTACTACTACTAACATTATTATTACTACTATTACTATTACTACTACTACTACTACTACTCTCTGCCACTTTCAGGATGAACAGTTTTTGATTCAGCACGTGATTTCGAATTGAAAAATTTTGGAACCATTATTTATTTTCTCTTCTTAAAAAGATTTTTATCTCATTAACTTTTCTCTTTTTCCTATGAAATTCTTCTTCCTCTCATTATTCTTTGTTTTTTCTTATTTTTATCTCTCCATAATTTATATTTTCCTCTTTTTTATTTATTTTCTTACCTTTCTCTACCTCCTTCCCAGTCTCTTCTTTTGTATATGTCTTTTTTTTTAACTTTTTCTATTCCCCACCCCTCTCTCTCTCTCTCTCTCTCTCTCACTCTCTCTCTCTCGCTCCCTCTCTCTGTTTATTCATCCTCTTTCTTTCTTTTCCTCTCTGGCTAAAACAAATCTGGCACTTTTATTTTCTCTCCTTTTTTTTCTTTCTCTTCTTTCTCGTTACGTTTCTTTCTTGTTTAACTTCGTTCTGTTTTCGGATGTGATCATTTATGTTCTTTCTCTTTCTATGTATATATTTCTATGATTATTTCCTCTATCGTTCTCACTGTCTTACTATCTCTCTCTTTCTCTATAGATAAAATAGATAGATAGAAACAAAAATAGATAGAAAGTGAGAGAGAGATAAAGAAAGAGAGCAAGAAAGATGGTATAGACAAACATAGATATGAATAGACTGGGATAGATAGATAGATAGATAGATAGATAGATAGATAGATAGATAGATAGATAGATAGATAGATATAGAGAGAGAGTGAGAGGGATAGTTACAGAATCTGGCAGAGATGCTGCGATAGATAGATAGATAGATAAATAGATAGATAGATAGATAGAAACGAACAGAGATAGATAGGAACGAACAGAGATAGATAGATAGATAGATAGATAGATAGATAGATAGATAGATAGATAGATAGATAGAAACGAACAGAGATAGATAGGAACGAACAGAGATAAATAGATAGATAGATAGATAGATAGATAGGAACGAACAGAGATAGATAGATAGATAGATAGATAGATAGATAGATAGATAGATAGATAGATAGATAGATAGATAGATAGATAGATTTACACAATTTTTCTCCCCTCGATCTTTCTTTTTTCTCCTTCTCTATTTTTTTCTTAAGTTCTGTTGTTCTGTTTTTTGCTTCCTCTCTTTCCATTCTTTCTTCATTCTTGTAATGCTCTTATATTTTACAGTCACTTTTTCCACCTCTCTTCTTTCCACTCCCTTCTCTCTACATTTTTTTGTCTTGCTAAATTTCGTTAGTTTTGTTTCCTGATGTTCGCTCTTTTATTTGCCTTCCTATTTTATTTTTTACTTCCGACATTCATTCGTTTTCTCTAAACCCATTTTCTGCCTTTCTTCTTGATTTCTAACTTTCATTCCAGTTCCTCATTATTTTTCTTCTCTTCTTTTGCGTTTAGTTTTTTCTCTACTGATTTTTTGATTGTCTCTCAAATCATTGTTTCTCGACCGGCCGTTTCTACACTCCCTCTTAGTATTCGTATTCCTTCCTTCATTCTTTCTTTCTTTCTTTCTTTCTCAAACACACACACACACTCACACAGAGAGAGAGAGAGAGAGAGAGAGAGAGAGAGAGAGCGAGAGAGAGAGACAAAGATAAATACATAAAAACATACTGTATACATATATATATATATATATATATATATATATATATATATATATAATATATACATTTTCATATCTGTCTTTCTATCTGAATGTGTTCATATCTATCTATCTATCTTTATATATATATATATATATATATATATATGAGTGTGTTTGGGAGATCGTGTATGTGTATTGTAAGTTGAAAAAGTAATTGTAAAAAACAAATTGATAATAATATCATTGATAGAATTATTATTATCGTCAACATTATTATTATTATTATTATTATTATTATTATTATCTCACAAGACAGTATGATGAGAAAACTGTTAAAATCAAATATTTCGAAAAAAAACTTGTGTCCAATCTGAATGAATTCTTTCATTTTGTATCTATCTTAGTATGTTTCAATCTATTTGTATATTAATTTATTGTTTCTGTCTCTCTCAATATGCTTCTATATATATATATATATATATATATATATATCTGTCTGTCTGTCTGTCTATTTCTTTGAAGTTTCTTTCTGTCTATCTAATTCTTTTTATCTATGTCATTCTTTTTCATCTTATCTATCTATCTATCTATCTATCTATCTATCTATCTATCTATCTATCTATATCTTCCACAGTCTGTTTCAATGTATGAATCGCAATATATTTATATGTATCTATCAATCAGTCATTATATTTTTCTATCTTTTAATCTCAGTCCGTTTATGTCAATCTTTTTAGTCAGTTTCTGTTTGTATCAATTTATTCACTCTCTATCTCTCTCCCTCCCCCTCTCTCCCCCTCTCTCTCTCTCTCTCTCTCTCTCTCTATATATATATATATATATATCAGGTTGTTTATAACTATCTATCTCAGTCTGTTATATATTTAATCGATCCTTTTTTGTTTCCATCTTTCTGAATCTATCTATCTATCTATCAGTGAGTTTCAATCAATCTCTTTCTGTATCTATCTATCTTCCTATGTGCATATATATATATATATATATATATATATATATTCATGTATGGCAGTCAGTTACTCTCTTTCTATATCTATCTTTCGACCTATCTAATTATTCCATATATATTAATCTGTACTTATGTATCAGTCAGTCCCATCTATCTATCTATATATATATATATATATATATATATGAAGTCTTGTATGTCTATCAATTACTCTCTTTCTATATCTATCTATCTATCTATCTATCTATCTATCTATCTATCTCTATTTTTGTTTATTTCCTGATTGTTTTTGTTTTACTTTTACTTTTTTATTTTTTTCATCACGGTTTCCTCTTTCTTTCTTCCATTCTCTCTCTTTTTCTATGTCTGTCTGTCTGTCTCTGTATATGTGTGCCCCTCTCTGAATTGTTTATTGAATATACTTTTAGCCATTTTGTTTATTAAGTATCTATCCTTATTTCCATTATATTTGACTATTTTTCTTTCTTTTTTCTTTCTTTCTTTTATTATATTTCTCTCTCGTTCTGTTATCGGCTTTTTATACCAAATATGTCTGCCATTTTCCACGTTTAATAATAAAAATTAAAATAATCGGAAAATTATCTATCTATCTATCTATCTATCTATCTATCTATCTATCTATCTATCCCAGCCTGTTCTTTCTTTGTTCTTTCTTTCTTTGTCAGCTTGTTCTTTCTTTCTTTCTTTCTGTCTTTCTTTGTCAGCTTGTTCTTTCTTTCTTTCTATAACTATATATATTTATTTATCTATATGTCTATGAATCTCAATCTATTCATTCATTTCTTTCGTTTTTCATTGATTCTTTGTTTCTTTCTTGCGTGATTGTTTTCTTTTTCTTTCTATCTATCTATCTATCTATCTATCTATCTATCGAGCTATCTATCTGTTTCTGTCTGTTTCTAACCATCTCTCTCTATCTAAGCCATTGTGTTTCTATCTATCTATCTATCTATCTATCTATCTATCTATCTTTCTATCTATCTATCTTTTTCGTACTATCTATCTCAGTTATTTTTTATCTATATCATTCATTTTCTATCTATCTATCTATCTATCTATCTATCTATCTATATATATATATATATAGATATATTCATCTGATCAAATCTATCTATCTATCTATCTATCTATCTATCTATCTATCTATCTATCTAGCCTTCCTTTTATGATATTTTTCTCCCTGTTTTTATTTATTTCTGTTTTATTTCTTTTGTTTATTCTGTTTCTCTTTCGTTTTATTACCGCCTTTTTTATACAAAGAAATGTCTTCCATTTTCTAACGTTACAATTATTAAAGAAAAAAGAAATAATCGGAAAATTTTCAAGGGAAAATTAAGTTCAACTCATATTCTATAGACTCAGCCGGTTTTACGGTATTTAATTTGCATCCCCGACATTACAACAGTCATTAGAGAGTTCATTATTCAAATGTCGTCCTTGTCTCCAGAAAATTCCCGGCTATTATCGTTGCCAAAATTCTATCACAGTTATTGCGTAAAGTGCCAAATTATTATTGTGATAAGAACAATGATAATAATAACTATGTTATTGAACATTATGGTGATGATAATGATTATGATGGTGAGGAGGAGGATAAGGGGGAAGAGGAGATATATGGTAATAATGAGGCTAGCTATCAAAATAACAGGATTGATAAAACTAATAATTGTTATATCAGTGAGAGTAATAGGATGTACAAAATTAGAAAAGTGTAAAACCTAATTGTTATTGATGAGAAAAGTATAAATGTGGTTATAGAAGAAGAAGAAGAACAACAACAACAACAACAACAACAACTCTCGAACATCTTTTCTGGGCCGGGCTGAGAACTTTTCTCCCTTGGATTGATTCCGCTTGATACTAACACTGACGTTAATACTTAGAAAAGAAAATTCGAAAAAATACTGATACTATTTTAGATCACAAAAGACCTGAAATAGACGATGATATTGAGAAAGTTTTGGGGAGATTTCTGAAAACTTGATCTCCCATGCGAATATGGAAACTATGTTGATAATGATGCTGATTAATTATATCCATGCTTAATGAGAAAAATGACTATATTAATCATGAGAAGAAAATTAATATTAGGAAGACATTAAGAATTAATAATAATGAAGTATTAATAATAATGAGAAAAATATTTTATTTTTATTATTATTACTACTAACAACAATAATAATATTGAACTCAAAGCAATAATATTTCTCCTTGATTGCATGGCGACTCGTCTGTTTGCATGTGATACAAAAAAAATGTCTTTTGAAATTTCGATGTAACTCATACCACACAAACAAAGACAAAATATATCAGCTATAATAGTAATAATAATAATAATAATAGCAGAAGTAGTACCTGAAAGTTCAAACTGTTGTCCAAGTTATTATTGACCGAGTTATTGTAGTGTTGGGGTTAACATCAGTCATTTAAGTGCCATACGTAATACACGCTTGGGCGATCATGTCTCTTTCGAAACATGACTGACCGGGCAGAAGATTATCCCGCAATAAGTTGCCATTACTTTCTACGGTAGACTGGTTGCAGTCCAAGGCTATAGAACCAAATCTGTCCTGTTATTTGACTCGTAGCTATAGGGGGAAGAGATGTATTATATTATTAAGTAGTAATTAATGGGGCATCAGTTTATTACTTCATAGCAATATAAAACCGATCCCCCACTTTATGCCCAGCAGAAGCCTTAATCATGTTTCCAACTATTATATTCAGTCAATCAGTTAATGCGATCATGTCTCTTTCGAAACATGACTGACTGGGCAGATGATTATCCCGCAGTAGGTTGCCATTATTTTCTCCGGTTAACTGGTTGCCAGTAAATACTATAGAACTCAATCTGTCCTGTTATTTAACCCATAACTGGAGGGAAGAGACGGGTTAATACCTTTCTCAAGGGTATTTGTGCCTAAATGAATACGAGTAGTATCAACTAGAATTCGAACTCGGCTCTTTTTATTTCCCGTTCCGAGCCGATAGGGGTTAACATCACCGAACTTAATATCCTACAAAAAAAAAAAAATCGGAATAAATCCTAGTATCCCATCATTTCAGAAGTCTGTGTTGTTTGGCACTACAAATGCTCTATCAAAGTAGCCATTTACTCCGGGTTGTAGGACTTCAGTGCACCTACAATATAAGATCTCTGATTGAAAACGAAATTTTTTTTTTTTTTTTTTTTAATCATATCACCCCGAGCAAGGCGGTAATGCCACTGATGCGCAAGGGGCTACGTAAGGGTAAAAAGAACGGAAAAGAGAAAGCCGGAAACCGCATCCTAAACAGGAAACAAGGGATGAGCCTCTTCACCTGTTCAATAGATGTGGGTGGAGTGTGAACCGGGCGATAGTTTAGTCTATCTACTCCAATTGAAAAAAAAAAATAAATAAATAAAATAAAATAATAAAAGAAAAGAGTGAAAAGATTGGAAAAGAGAAAACCGGGAACCGCATCCTAATCAGGAAACAAGGGATGAGCCTCTTCACCTGTTCAATAGATGTGGGTGGAGTGTGAACCGGGCGATAGTTTAGTCTATCTACTCCAATTGAAAAAAAAAAAAAATAAATAAATAAAATAAAATAATAAAGGAAAAGAGTGAAAAGATTGGAAAAGAGAAAACCGGGAACCGCATCCTAAACAGGAAACAAGGGATGAGCCTCTTCACCTGTTCAATAGATGTGGGTGGAGTGTGAACCGGACGATAGTTTAGTCTATCTACTCCAATTGAAAAAAAAAAAAATAAATAAATAAAATAATAAAGGAAAACAGTGAAAAGATTGGAAAAGAGAAAACCGGGAACCGCATCCTAAACAGGAAACAAGGGATGAGCCTCTTCACCTGTTCAATAGATGTGGGTGGAGTGTGAACCGGGCGATAGTTTAGTCTATCTACTCCAATTGAAAAAAAAAATAAATAAATAAATAAATAAAATAAAATAATAAAAGAAAAGAGTGAAAAGATTGGAAAAGAGAAAACCGGGAACCGCATCCTAAACAGGAAACAAGGGATGAGCCTCTTCACCTGTTCAATAGATGTGGGTGGAGTGTGAACCGGGCGATAGTTTAGTCTATCTACTCCAATTGAAAAAAAATAAAATAAAATAATAAAGGAAAAGAGTGAAAAGATTGGAAAAGAGAAAACCGGGAACCGCATCCTAAACAGGAAACAAGGGATGAGCCTCTTCACCTGTTCAATAGATGTGGGTGGAGTGTGAACCGGGCGATAGTTTAGTCTATCTACTCCAATTGAAAAAAAAAAATAAATAAATAAAATAATAAAGGAAAAGAGTGAAAAGATTGGAAAAGAGAAAACCGGGAACCGCATCCTAAACAGGAAACAAGGGATGAGCCTCTTCACCTGTTCAATAGATGTGGGTGGAGTGTGAACCGGGCGATAGTTTAGTCTATCTACTCCAATTGAAAAAAAAAAAAAAAAAAAAAAAAAATAAATAAATAAAATAATAAAGGAAAAGAGTGAAAAGACTGGAAAAGAGAAAACCGGGAACCGCATCCTAAACAGGAAACAAGGGATGAGCCTCTTCACCTGTTCAATAGATGTGGGTGGAGTGTGAACCGGGCGATAGTTTAGTCTATCTACTCCAATTGAAAAAAAAAAAAAATAAATAAATAAAATAATAAAGGAAAAGAGCGAAAAGATTGGAAAAGAGAATAAAGACCGAAAAAGAGAGAGATGAACCGGGAACCCCTTCCTAAACAAGAAACAAGGCGATCACCTCTACTCCTGTCCATAAGAAGGGGATGGAGTGTAAGACCGGGCGATAGAAGGTACTATCTACTCCAATTAAAAAAAAAAAAAAGAATAAATGTGTGACTGAAGTTAACTAAGTTTTAACTTAGTAAAAGTCAAACCTAAATTTGATAATTAAGAACAATTTACACAAAAGTTAGACAGAAAAGATAAGAACCGAAATAAAATAAAATAAAAAATACAAATCAAAATACAAATCAAAATGAATAAATAGTTAATACAAAAAATAAGATCACACTGGCTAAACTCACCAAGTTTCAGGCTGGCTGACAGAAAAAAGTTAAGAAAATTTCAAAAATTTTCTTCATTTTGTTTTTTCTATACAGTTCTGGAGAGATTAAGTTACCTTAAGTAAGCAGTAACAGACAGTAGTGTGATGGGGGGGGGAATCACCTCCAAGCCATGTGTCCAGTTAGCAGGGGAATGACAGAGAACAATAAAAAAAAAAAAAAAAAAAAAACATGGCCGGTCTTAGAATTCCTACATATAACCAAAACCCTAATATACCAAACCTAAATTTGATAATTAAGAACAATTTACACAAAAGTTAGACAGAAAAGATAAGAACCGAAATAAAATAAAATAAAAAATACAAATCAAAATACAAATCAAAATGAATAAATAGTTAATACAAAAAATAAGATCACACTGGCTAAACTCACCAAGTTTCAGGCTGGCTGACAGAAAAAAGTTAAGAAAATTTCAAAAATTTTCTTCATTTTGTTTTTTCTATACAGTTCTGGAGAGATTAAGTTACCTTAAGTAAGCAGTAACAGACAGTAGTGTGATGGGGGGGGGAATCACCTCCAAGCCATGTGTCCAGTTAGCAGGGGAATGACAGAGAACAATAAAAAAAAAAAAAAAAAAACATGGCCGGTCTTAGAATTCCTACATATAACCAAAACCCTAATATACCAAACCTAAATTTGATAATTAAGAACAATTTACACAAAAGTTAGACAGAAAAGATAAGAACCGAAATAAAATAAAATAAAAAATACAAATCAAAATACAAATCAAAATGAATAAATAGTTAATACAAAAAATAAGATCACACTGGCTAAACTCACCAAGTTTCAGGCTGGCTGACAGAAAAAAGTTAAGAAAATTTCAAAAATTTTCTTCATTTTGTTTTTTCTATACAGTTCTGGAGAGATTAAGTTACCTTAAGTAAGCAGTAACAGACAGTAGTGTGATGGGGGGGGGAATCACCTCCAAGCCATGTGTCCAGTTAGCAGGGGAATGACAGAGAACAATAAAAAAAAAAAAAAAAAAAAAAACATGGCCGGTCTTAGAATTCCTACATATAACCAAAACCCTAATATACCAAACCTAAATTTGATAATTAAGAACAATTTACACAAAAGTTAGACAGAAAAGATAAGAACCGAAATAAAATAAAATAAAAAATACAAATCAAAATACAAATCAAAATGAATAAATAGTTAATACAAAAAATAAGATCACACTGGCTAAACTCACCAAGTTTCAGGCTGGCTGACAGAAAAAAGTTAAGAAAATTTCAAAAATTTTCTTCATTTTGACCTTGAGAAAGAAGAGAAGATACTTATAATAGTAATACTACCATGGTTAATAATAAATAATAATAATAATAATAATAAGTGAATTAGTAGGAGAATCCATTGGAAAGTATACCGTATGTTTGGCTTCAGTCTATAAGAGAAATGACATGAATATCAGCCAGAGGAAAATGACAATCACAATATACGGGATTTCTCGGCCCAGACAGATAATATAATTGAAATTCCGGAGAAAGATTATGTTATCTTCGGAGAAAGGTGCTTGTTGCTACTCAATCCAGACACCTCGAATAAATACTCAAGTTAATAAATAATAATAATAATAATAATAATAATAATTTGTCGGGATTTTGTCTGAAATGCACGCAGTGGTAGTGCCCCCGGAATGAGTGGGATATCATATAAATTATATAAAAACTGCCCAGGCGTTCTCAGGAAACTCACTATCCTACTCCAGCGGATCTGGAAGCAGAATATTGTACAGCAGGAATGGTGTTTGGCTGATGGCATTTGGATACCTAAAGAAATGAACTCAAAAGGCATTTCCAAGTTTCGCCCGATATCCCTCCTGAACGTAGAGGGGAAAATATTTTTTGGAGTCTTCGCTCGTCGAATGACAGATTTTCTTCTAGAAAACAAATACATAAACACATCTGTTCAAAAGGCTGGGATACCTGGCTTCCCTGGTTGTCTGGAGCATGCACAGATGATATGGAATTCCATACTATCAGTCAAAAGAAATAAAACAGAACTCCATGTAGTATGGCTTGCTCTTGCCAATGCATATGGGTCAGTCCCACATAAGTTGATAGGAATGGCCTTTGAGTTTTTCAACTTCTCTAGCAAGATTAGGGAAAACATAATAAAGTATTTTAACTCAGCTTTTATGAAATTCACATTCAATGGTTGCACTATCAAATAGCAACCACTTGAGATCGGCATCATGATGGGCTGTATAATTTCACCGCTTCTTTTCGTTTTGGTCATGGAATTAATTTTACGAGGCACATCAAGCACAGCCGAGGGAGTGATGACTAATGAACAACTGGTCCTTCCTCCTTCTAGGGCTTTTATGGATGATATCACCATTCTCGTCCCTTCTAAAGTTTGCTGCCGATGAACTATTACAAAAATAGCATGATCTCTTCACATGGGCAAGAATGAATGCAAAGCCGGAGAAAAGTCGAAGCCTGTCATTAGTTCGAGGATCTGTCAAGGGAATTCACTTCAGAACTGATGATAAAACAATACCAACAGTAAAGGAAATGCCAGTGAAAAGCCTCGGACGGATGTATGAAATCCCTCTGTCTGATCGACATCGAGGTACAGAGTTACAGAAAGCAGCATTGAGGGGTCTAATTTCAATCGATAGAACCTATCTGCCCGGCAAAATGAAAGCGTGATGTTACCAACATGGCCTATTACCCCGCCTTTTGTGGCCTTTTCAGATGTATGAAATTGCACTTTCTCGTACTGAGCGCATTGAGCAAGTGATCAATAAATACTTGCGTAAGTGGTTTGGAGTTCCTGCTTGTTTTTTCGAAAGTGGGGCTATATACCAACTCCGGACATCTGCAGCTCCCTATACATTCATTAGTGGAGGAATTCAAGTTTGGGAAGGTACGGCAACTCATGATGATTAGGGACTCGGCTGATGATTGCATTAAGAGGGTGCATCCAGAGATTAAATCTTATACAAAGTGGTCCGCTGCAGAGGCAACCCAAGAAGCGGAAACCAGCCTACGAGTCAGAGATATCATGGGTGTGACTTAAAATGATCGGGTTGGACTGGGAAACACAACGCACAAATTCTTCTCCAAGGAGAAACCAAAGGGAAAGAGGAACATGGTAATGGAAGAAGTTAAAATGTTCGAAGAGGCGCATAGAATAGCCACTGCTGTTACTCAAGCTAAACAGTGCATGTGGACAACATGGAATGATATAGAACCGATTAAACTTTCTTGGAACTCGTTAATAGCGATGGAGCCATAGGCGATATCTTTTCTTCTTCGATCTACATACGACCTTCTTCCAAATGAAACAAACCTCAAAATGTGGAGATACATAGATACAGATCTCTGTTTTTTCTGTAAAAACGACCGAAGTACCTTGTGTCATGTGCTTTCCGCTTGTCTACAATCGCTCCAGACGTATACGTGGCGACACAACAAGGTATTAGAGGTGATCAAGGAGTTAATAAGAACACAATGTGAGACAGCAAACCAACAGCTTGTGGCAGCCAAGGAGAAAATAAGATCAGATTTCATAAGGAGGGTGAATGCTCTGCAAAGAAAAAACAAACAGGCCCGAATATGAAGCTGCTGAGCGGAGCCAGTGATTGGGAGGTTTCAGTAGACCTAAGGACGTCTCTAAAATTTCCAATACATATCGCACAGACAAAGAAGCACTCCGACATTTTATTGTGGTCAGACTCAAAAAAGACTGTCTTCCTAACAGAGTTAACAGTCCCTTCGGAAGAGAACAGCATAGAGGCGCACGAGCTAAAGAAAAACCGATACGAGTCACTGCGTGCCGAATGTGCGGACAATGGTTGGAGGTGTAACGTGATGCCTATTGAGGTTGGGTGTCGCGGGTTTCTGGGACATTCAGTTATTTCTTTCCTTTCTAAAATAAGCATCACTGGCCTTGGTTTAAAAAGCGCTTTACACCACATTCGAACAACGGTACAGAACTCGTCAAGTTGGATTTGGTCGAGATCAAAACAACAAGCGAACAAAATTCGTGCATCATCACGATCTAATATGCGCAAATGAGATATTTGTGTGACCATCTACAACGTTTTTTTTATTTCTTCTTTCTTCACGAGCGCGTTAATAACGGCAAACGCGTCCAGGAAATTTCATTGTCGATACAAACTGCAAAGAGAAACGATCGTTTTATTTACGTCTTTATGAGAATATACAAGAGGGACAATCAACAAGTTTATCTTCATACCCTGCCTGGTGGCAAACGTTGCTGGTGGCGCCAGGGGTTGGCGGTCCCGCCATAGCCACCGAAACCGTGACATCACCCCTGGTCGGCGGCTGATGAAGACAGGGTATTTCACGTGCTAACACACGTTGTATGTTACAAATTAATAATAATACTACAATGGCTAATAATAATAATAATAATAATAATAATAATAAGTGAATTAGTAGGAGAATCCATTGGAAAGTATACCATATGTTTGGCTTCAGTCTATAAGAGAAATGACATGAATATCAGCCAGAGGCAGTGCTGGAAAATGACAATCACAATATACGAGATTTCTCGGCCCAGACAGATAATATAATTGAAATTCCGGAGAAAGATTATGTTGTTATCTTCGGAGAAAGGTGCTTGTTGCTACTCAATCCAGACACCTCGATTAAACACTCAAGTCAATAATAATAATAATAATAATAATAATAATAATACACTATTTACATTATTCGGGCTATTATTCTCATCTTGGTTGTCATTTGTACGACGTTTCTGCAGTTGTACGCTCCGGCCTTCTTCAGGTGCTAGGAATTTCGATCCAAACCCGTTATTACGACCTCTGGGGTATATCATTCTCATTCCTTGTGCAAAGACACTTTTGATAGTCATGAGTTATCTCCCTCTAACCTTACTTGTTCACCACTGCTGCAGCCTGTACTCACAAATCTTTCGGTCAAGTCACTAGAATTAACCAACGTCTGTATCCACTGAGCCATGTGTCCTTAAAGACAACAACAACTGAATTTCTGGGACTTATAAACCTTATGTTTAGTAACCATTTTTTCATATTGCAATTTTTTATGTTAATGTTTTTTTTTTGTAGTATCTGTTGAAATAAATATAAAGGTGAAACAGGCCAGCCCCTTAAGTTGAGGCTACAAGAACGTTGGAAGGCCGTAACACGAGGGGAGCTAGAAAAATCAGGCGTAGCTGACCACATATGGAGAGAAAAATGGGATCACCGCTCACCTACGGGATGAAATTGAAATAACAGACAGAGAACGCCACTGGAAACTACGTAAACTTAAGGAATCAGCACATATGCTAAAAATATCCTAAGCCGACCAAGCATAGAGATGAATACAATATGGAACCAGCAATACGGTGAGCCAGATAAAATATTTAGTGTCAAAAATTGCAATATGAGCTCTGGTAAAAAAATACTAGAGGAAGCCATTAACATCAAAAATTGCAATATGAACTGTGGTAAAAATATAATAGAGAAAATCATTAATACAAAAAATACTAGATGTAGGGGTTAGATAAATGTGCAAATGTAACATTCAAGAAAGGGAGAATTACAGAAATAAACTCAATAGAACTAGATTTTGTCACAGAGATTAAGGAAGAAGGAGCCAAATGAAGGAGAAATTAAGAAAAGAATAATATACAGGCCGTGTGTGTCTGGTGTTAAATCTCGAGTCGAATTCAGAAAACAGAATATTAGCCATAAAAGATTTGGCTGTCTTTGTGGTGCAACACAGTTTCAACATCCTTTGGTTCATAACTGACATTATACGAACGGATGTTAAAACAAGAAAACTCTAAAGTATCTAAAAAAGAAAGCAAAATCAAATGTAATTTACTAAATGCAGAAACGATTGCAAGATACGGCTCTTCATGATAAATTCACTGCCCGTACCAAATAAGCTGTAGTCAAACCCCATACCCATCAATGATTATGTAGTAAAAAGTTAACAGCTGAAACCGAAAGTTGAATTCTAACTGCAAAGAAGCAATATTTGCTAACTAGAATTTACCAAACTCACATACGAAACATTGTATTAAAAATAAATACAGATTCTGTGATAAATAGGTCCTAAGCTTATCCTGATCTTCATTAACGATCACCCGATGTAATAAAATCCTAAGTAGGCATATACGCTTACGACACTACGGCTCACTCTCGCCTCGACCAAAAATCTACCGAGGCTGACAAAGCAAACCTCGCTGCTGAGCTTGAAAAGGACCTCTAATCCTTGGTGGGCTGGAGTAAGAAATGACTCGTGAATTTTAATACCTTCAAAACAAAGCTGCTATTTATTAAATAATACAGGTAATTGCTCCTACCCCCCATTAGCATGGATCAGGCTAGTCTCTCTGAGAGCAAAACACTGTACCTTCTCAGGTTAACTCTCACAACAGACCTCAAGTGGAATGACTATATTGAATCCATAGTTAAATTCCGCTGCTAAGAAGACCGGTTCTCTGTGTAGGGCCAGGAACTTGTTCCAGTCTGAAACCATCCTGCAAATATATAAATCTACCATCTGCCCTTGCATTGAATATTGCTGCCATATCTGCTAGGGGGCCCCTGCTATACATCTTTATGGGTCCTTGACAAAATCCAACGGAGAATTTGTAATGGTATCGAGCCCGAACTGGCAGCCAAGATGCAGTCACTTTTTCACCGGCGCAATGTGGCTTCTCTGTGTCTCTTCTACGGCTTCTGCTCCGATGAACTTAGCTCTCTCGGGCCCCCTATGCATGAATTTGCTCGAGCTACAAGATTAGCAACTAGGTCCCACCCTTCTACTGTAAAACCAATAAAATGTAAACACAAATTTTACTCTAACAGCTTCTTTACTTGCACTTCCCTCCTGTGGAATTCTCTTCTGTTTACTTGCTTTCCTAACAGCTACAATCTCCAGAAGTTTAAGTGTAAAGTCAATACTCATCTCCTATCTTGCTAACTTGCATCCTCGCTCTCATGCTCCTTTCTCCATTCACTCCACTTGTAACACTATTTTTGCATGAGAAAAATATAACACTAGTTTAGCACGACGGAGCAAAAGAAATAATTATTAGTGGTATTATTAACTGTGCATATTAATTGTTCCAATATGAGCCGAGAGAAAAATAAGATTAATGGATAATAAAATTGTTTATTCGGTTACAATATGAACGCAGTTAATGAATTGTGAAGAATATTGCAAAATGAAATATTAGAAACTAGCTGAGAATGAAATATTGGAAACTGAGTAAATTAAAAACATTTACAGCAAGTCAGACGGGGTCATCGCAAGCGGAAACAACGTACCATTGAAAGTACTGAGCCTTACAGCTGGTGAAACTGGAGATTGTTTCGGAATTGTCACTATTTTTTTATGAGGCCAAAAAGATTAAATCCTGAAATTCTCGAATTATCCTGTGAACAGATTTTTAAAAACAAATTTTAAAAAAAATAAATAATGTAATCAGTTGAATTAAATGAAGAAGACAAAAAGAAATAATATCACCAGAAATATGGCTGCTTCATTGGTTAAACCAAGGGAAGGAAGTAACTCTGCCTCAAAAAGATTTGATCTACATGGACACCCACGTCCGTCATGTCTCCCCCAAGAGAATTTAGGACATGCATAAAAATAGAGCCCCAGAGGGCCAAATCAGTTTTGGATTTGCAGTTGAGATGCAATGACAAGGAAGTGACGGTTCCCTGCCGGGTAGCCACGAGCGTAGAGACAGAGACGGTCGCCGCCGATAGAGTTCCTGACTAAAGATGTACAGAGACAGAGATAATTGCCACGCCGTGGGGTGCCAACCGTAGAGACAGAGGCGGTCGCCACCGATAGAGTCCCTCCTGAAGATGTAAAGAAACAGGAAGAGTCCAGCAGACGGACCGACTGAAAATAGTTAAAGTTAAGCAACGAACCGACCAGTTGTCGCGCTGAACGAAGACAGATAAGACGAATTACCACCGCCACTATCCACGACACACAAAGACTAATCTTCGGCAGTTTCCGTAATGCTTCGGTGAAAAACTCGAATCAGACATTTTGAATCGTCACAAACTTGAAAACTCCGAATGGAATGAACAGGCATTACCAATCAAAGGTTCGAATTACTGCTAAGGAGAGAAACACTACTCTTAGATGAAACTTCCGCTCCGTCGTAGAGATAGGGGATTGACGTTTGTTATATTCTATTTCTTTCTGTTTCGTTTTGTTTGAATCTAAAGACTTTTCCGCTGCTTATTCAGGCGTCATTCAATTTATTTTTGTTGCCGTTTTCATTAACCCAAATGTGCGCTCGTCCGGTCTTGTTCAACATGGCAAAGTGACAGCTAGCAAGATTTCAGCCTGACTTCCTTGGGATCAAAATTCACAGCGTGGGCGAGGAAGAACACCGTTGTAATAGACGACTTGAAGACCAGCTACCATCACGACTAACGGGCGGAGACCGACGTCACACACTCTCAGTATCTTAACCCTTCTTTTACCCACTTCCTGACACACCCTGTAACCTGTCACTCTTTCTCATAACGTTCCTCCTATGTTACCCCCTGCGCACCAGTGGCAAAAGACTGTCTTGCTTGGGGTGATATGATTATAAAAAAATATATATCCAGAAACAATTGCCCATTTTATATTAGGTTACACGATGTTAGCACCCACTAAATATAAAACTCGGCATTGGTGGAGTGGGCCAAGATCTTCATTGGAAAATATGCAATTTTTATTTTACGGGAAGGAACTTACTAAAAGATTATATGAATTACACTCAGACCAGGTTACAGAGATAAGACTTGTAACTATTTTATGAAACTTAAAATGCACAGAGACAGACCCATCAAAACTAATTGCCCAGACATCGTGATAAAGACCACAGAAACAGAATGTTCCTTTTTATTAACTTGCCGTCCATGTAAATTGTAATCTATCATTGAAGGACTTCAAAATACTATCAAAATATAAGGATCTTGAAGTGACAATCTAAAAATTGGGGTACATGAGGACATCAATAATGCCAGTTCTAGGTGGACCTCTCGTATTGATTGGAAAAGGTTCCGATAGACTCACTGAAGAAATTTTTGCTAGCCCATGCTTTAAAGAAGTACATAAAGGTGTACTCAAGAATACAGCTCAAATATTACGATAATCTTTATTTATATGAAATGTGTGTGATCTAGGGTTTTGGGGGTTTATTTTTACAAAAATGATGTGGAAAGTTTCAAAAAACCATTTCTGACCTCTAATTGGATCCGGTTAAATTGTGTATACAACAGAAATCAAATGAAATAAAAATATTATTATTATTATTATTATTATAATTATTATTATTATTCAGTAAGTTTGATTTCACTGTAAAAGAGAAGTTTTATAACCATCAGCCAGAATCAGTGATTGAAAATGAGGTCCTGGGCATGACGGTAAACTCCGTCCGGCAGCAAGGCTTCAGATTGTGAGAAACATGGAATCACCTCTTAATTGTGAGGAGCATAGAACCACCTCTTAAATCTGATCCGGAGTGGTAGCACCTGTTAGGGTCCCAGCTATGGGCAAATAGTTAATCCCCCCAAACTGGGGTCAAATCACTATAAATGTATAAAAATACACATTTTTGAAGGAAAAAAATATTCTCAGCAAAACATTTTTGAAACAAAGCTAAAAACATTTTCAGTTTTCTAAAATAAAAAAGAATAACAAGAAAAAAATTCATTAAAATCTGACTAAATCAACATTAAAAAACAAAAATACTTTAAGACCCTACCTTTTTTACAATAAACAGCCCACAGAGGTTGATATGCCATCAAAAATCAAACTCAAAACCATTTACAAAAAATAGACTTTTATAGAAATATATTCATAAAAATAGAAGTCTATAAAATATACACTTTTGAATGAAAAATATTACCAACAAAACATTTTTGAAGGAAAGAAAGGGAAAAATTATTGCCACAATGAATTTTTGAAGGAAAAAATTATTATCAGTAATAATTTTTTGAATAGAAAACTAGAAGATATCTTCAGTTTTCTAAAATAAAAATAAAAAAAACATTTTTCATTAAAATCTTACTAAATCAACCTTTTCAATATCTCATTAAAAACAATACTTAAAACCCTACTTTTTTTGGCATTAAATAACCCACAGAGGTGCTGATATGCCGTTAAACAAAACTCAAATTCATACCCAGAATCAGTTATGGAAAATCAAAATCACGAGATGTTATGGCAATTCTTAAAGCGCGAAGACATCCGGCCTTATTTCTAATAGATGAGAAAAATAACAATTATGAAACTGTTGATTTTCCGTTCAATAAAATACAAGAGTGAACTCCCTAAAAAGCTGAAAAGATATACAAAATACTAGGGTCTTCCTCAGGAACCTACGGAACACAAATGTAAACTAATTCATGTAGTAAATGGTATGCTTGTAATACTGACTTGCAAATAAAAAAAAGTGATTAGGGAGACTGAGATTTTTGACCCCCAAAAACCTGCTATCATTTATACTACGAAGATTTTTCGGAAAGTTCTAAGTTATGAAGAGTCCTGTTGTGACGGTGCTAATTTTATCCCAAATGGCAATGTGTTGAATTTGTAAAGTCCTTTATGAGTATTGATACAACAAATATTTGTACTTTCTTCTTCTACTGGAATCTGAAGATAAGCTTCGCTTAAATCTATCTTAGAAAATACCTTAACACCGTTAATCTTGGTAAATATTTCCTCCGGGATTGGCAATGGGTAGTGATAATCCTTGATAGCATTGCTTAATCCAGTCGAAAAACGGGTTTCTTCTTATTTTTTCTTTACATAGATCACTGGTGCCGCCCATTCATTGAATTCGATTTGTGAAAGGATTTCACTTTGTACCAATCTATCTAATTCCTTGTCAATTTTTCTGTGGTTGCGAAATGCACGTTTCGCTTTTTCCTGAATACTGGCTGAACATTTTGCTTTAGTTCAATTTTATCTGCAAAATTATTACATAGTCCCAAACCGCTCAAGAATACTTCGGGGAATTAAATGTATAGTTCTTCTTTTAATTTTGTATCTTCTAACGACTCGCACTCTATTTTCTTACGAAATGAGCTAATGGGTAAATTCCATACGTCAAATTTTTGCATCCAGTCCAGGCCTATCAAATTTTTTGTGTCTTTCATTACAAATATTGTCAATCTTTTCGTTTTTCCATGGAATTTAACGCTTAGAATCTTCTCCAAAATTGATACGCTTCCCTGTAACAGACTTGGCGATTTTCTGTGTATGCATCATGGTCGGTCTATTTAGCTTCCTCTATGTTTGTAGATTAATTATAGTTAGATCTGATCCTGAATCTAACTGTAATTTGACCTTATCTAAAATCTCGAGTTCTACGTATTTTCTTGTGTTTAGGTTATCTTCGTAGTACATTCTAGCAGTTCTTACCCTAATTGTGCGTCTTTTATTTCTGCATCAAGATGCCTTATGTCCCATTTTTCCACAAGCTAAACAGTTTTTGTATTTAAATCGACAGTCTTTATTCCAGTAGAATCCACCACATCTGTAACATACCGATGGGTGGAGGGCTTATTTTTGATTTTATCCCTGTCATTAATCGCCTTATATCTTGTATTTTTTTCTTTATTGTTAAATTTTTGTTTTTCTTTCGGGGAGGGTGAAAATCGTAAATTTTTTTTTCAACTTACGTATGTGTACTATTTCCGATTCCTCGATATCAGTAAAGTCTTTTTTGATGCTCAAGCATTTTTGACAGTCTTCTGACAATTTTTGTAGCGTTAATCCAGGCTCGTCTCGAAGCGTCGCGAACATTCTTTTGGGCATTTTGATGTCCTTGGTCGAGACTAATCCCTGCACGAAAATAAGACACTTAAAGTTGTCCGGAGTCAATTCTGCCAATTTAAATCATCGCAATATTTGTTAACACTTGCGGTGAACGTCAAGTAGTCATCATTTTCGCTTTTTACGAGGTTGAGGCATTTCCACCTTTTATGAAAGAGTGAAGTCTTTGGACTGAAGAGCTCCGTAAGGCATGTAACTGCCTCGTCAAACGTCAAATCGTTTGCTTTTTTTTCGGTAAAATATAGTCCGCAAATTTCGTCTACTCCTCTGTTCCCAATTTCCTGAGTAATAAACGTGTCTTTTTCGCTTCCGTCTAGTTTTGGCAGTCTATGTTGAAAATGTCTTTCATGACGTCTGAAATAGTCCCCGAAATTTTTATCGTCTTCTAGAGAGTAATTAAATCTTTCTATTGTGTTCCAATTTTTTATTGTTTTTTTTTTAATCGTGGTGACTTGCTCGAGGAGAGAAAAATATTGCTTTTCAAATACCTTTTGTTGGGAGTGATAAATTTGTTATTCTATCACTTTTTTTCTTCGTACGTTCTTTTATGCCCGTCGTTAATTGTTGTGACGAGTAGTTCTTTATTAATCCATGTCATCGCTTAATTATCGTACGACGTGGTTTGTTAAATTCTATGGGATGAGGTCTTTCTTTTTGCGCCTTTTGTCCTTGTGAATTTTCCTTACGAAGTTGTTATGCGACTAGATCTTCCTTTTAATTTCTGCAAGAGTTTTTTTGAATTGTGTCGCCAAATTGTTGTAGACGTGGATGGCAATATGGGTTTTTTGTTATTCTCTGTGTGGGTTCTTTCGAGTCTTGTCGCCAAATTGTTGTGGTCGACGTGACTCTCGAATTCTAGTCGCCAAATTGTTCTGGATCCCGGGAATAGGGTCCGCACAAATAAATAAACAACGACGAGTAATTTAGATAGAAAATGTTTTCAATGAATTCACCATAATAGTTCGCTAGACCAAGATAGCTTTGCAACTCTGCGGTATTTTTCGGCTCAAGCATATCATTTATTGCAGATGTCCTACTTGGATCTGGTTTTCTGCCACTTTCTTTCATTATATGGCCGAAATACTGAATCTTCTCATCAGTTGGGGAGCCGATGACGGGCGTCATGCTCCTACCTCGTGCGTCATGCTTTCCGGCCACTTTTAAACTTTTCATCTACTCATGTACTCTTCTACGGTAGTGCACTGTGGCTTTTTTTCTGATACACCTTTCAACCAGAGAAATCGGATCACTGTTCTTAATCTCCCCTTGATGAAAACTGCGAGGCCATGTTTACACCGTAAATTGCAGCAAGAAAACTGACGTAATCAAGCTTAAATTTTGATCACGTGGCCACAGCCACAGTAGTACCAACTATAAGCACGCATGAGCAGAAGGAAAAGTGACAAACCTAAAGATATTTTACGGCGAAAGTGAGAATAATTTTTATTTACCCTCGTATATATATATATATATATATATATATATATATATGCAAGTGGGACACTACGTAGATGAATATGATTTTAACATCCCCCCTCTGCCAGATTGCTACTGCTGGAGTATGGACGAGATATGAAACTTCAATTAAAGTCATCATATGTTCAACTGTGACATAATCTTAGTTTCCACGGTAATATGCGATTCTTGCTAATAAATGCCAGGGACTTGAATCGAATCTTTTGGTCAGTCAGGAACCTATACTGGCTCCAGTAGGCGTGAGTCTCACTCTAAGACAGCCATGGGAAAACTGCCGCACGTGGTTCCTGTTCGGCCCATACCGTCTTTCTGAATGTCACGCTTAATTTCATAAAAAATAAAGCTTTTAAAATTTTACTTTGTTTCTTTCTTATTTGTTCACTCACACACGCTCCTAACCACATTCATAAACAATAATTACCTTATATACTCGTGTATAAAACGAATTCATGTATAGTGCTTCCTAGGGAATGTTTTGGAATTAATTTTAATTACTGGAGAAAGAAATGACCTGTGTATAGTGCAACCAATCACCGAAAATGCATTATTTTTAATGTTTCCAACAAAATTTACTGTGCAGAGCGCAACCGTCTATTTTTTACGAAAAAAATGATCATAAAAACTTGGACTATACTGGAGTATATATGGTAAGTAAAATATTTCTTCCAATATGCAAAGTAAGGAAGTATATTTCTTGGATTTATTCGAGTATAGAGAGTAAGTACAATATTTCTGGGACTTACTCGAGTAAGTAAGGTAATTATAATATTTCATGGATTTATTCGAATATTTAAAATCTATAAACTTATTTATAAATGGAACTTTGTCTCTGTGCGTGTGTCCGTTACCTATAGACTCAGAAAAGGCTGAACCGATTTTCTTGAAAATTTACACAGTTGTACTATAAGCGTCTGCGAGTGTTCTTAGCTAGGTTTTGTGTTGAGGTACCCCCTGATAAATATCGAAAAACGATAATCGAAAACATCAGCTTGTAGAAGGAGTGGTCCGATTTTAATCAAATTTGATACACTCATAGACAAAGACATAAAAAACGATATTCAGAAGTTACAAGGTTGCAGTACTTACAATAGTGCAGAAAATCGATAATATATATATATAAAAGGCAAGATGTTTGTGTGTGTGTCTGTTTATCAGCCTGTATGTCTGTATTTTTTCAGCCCTTTTATTTTAGTTTTTGCTTCGTGTTTGGCTCTAAGTAGGTATAATTGTAGTTCTCAGTCTCAGACATGGTACCATTTATTTAGAGAACTTATTTAGCCTTCAAAATTCAGTTTACAACAAAAAACACTTATTTGATATCGATAGCAGTAAATCAAAATTTGACTTACATTCATTCATTTTTCTTTCAGTATACGGTTTCGCTTTAACTGGGAACAACTATTGCTTTTTAGTCTTTCGTGTCAACGTCCAAAGAGTCTGAGCTCCAGGACCATGGATTAGTTTAAAGATTTCATTACACTCGAGCAACGCCGGGCTATACTGCTAGTGCATAATATTTCTTGGATTTACTCGAGTATATAAAGAAAGTATATTTCTTAAATTTACTTGAGTATAAAAGGTAAGTATAATATTTCTTGGATTTATTTGATTATATAAAATAAGTATAAAATTTCCTAGAATTATTCGATTATATAAGGTAAGTCTAATATTTCTTAAGTTTACTTGATTATATAAAGTAAGTATAAAATTTCTTGAATTTATTTGATTATATAAGATTTGTATAATATTTCTTAGACTTACTTAAATATATCAGAACAGTATAATATTTATTGAATTTTACTAGAGTATACAAGTTAAGTTTAATATTTCTTGAATTTTGTATATTTTGGCGAAAGTAACAGTTTCATTATTAATCCATTAACAATTTTCCACTAAGGTAGATTGTATGTGTCATAATATTTTATTTTTGAAACAAGAAATATTCATAGTTTTTCTTACATAAAGATGAAATGTTTTTATTTTCAAATAAATACATTAGAAACAATTTTCATGCAAAGACATGTGTTATTTCCCAATCATCAGTGATATACTTAGACCACTTATTCAACTATTTAATTCGAGAAAATTCCCTTATTTCTAAGATATTTACTCTAGCATATCATACTTCGTAGTCAAAAACAGATGAGATGCTTATTATAAAAGATTACATTGAAAATTTTTCGTAGTGCAGCACTTCTTTGATGAGATATAGATCATGGGACTCCCTGCTTGGGAAAAGCTCAGCCCTAGAGATAGCGACACGCCTTGTAGTTGATATCCCGCTAAAATATCAAAAGGGCAGAGTGCGTAAGAGGGTTTACCAAAAATATACTCTGAATGCCAACACAAGCAAGAATAAAATTTTATAAAAATTGAAATGGATTTCCGACAATAAATATTAAAAATATATATCTGTACATCTGTCGCATTATCATGGATACATAGTTAAAATGATAACGAGCTACATACATAGATAAAATTATAAAAAACAGATAAAAATAAACATTGAGAATGGGATAGATAGATAGATAGATAGATAGATAGATAGATAGATAGATAGATAGATTAAATTGAGAAAACATACATGGATAGATAGAGAAATAGACAAAATGAGAATGGAAAATATAGAAATATAGATATATAAAAAGTGAAAGAGATGGTTAGATAGATAGATAGATAGATAGATAGACAGATAGATAGATAGATAGATAGATAGAATGATTGATTTAAACAGATAGATAGATAGATAGATAGATAGATAGATAGATAGATAGATAGTTTTAAAAAATAAAAATTGAGAATGGGATAGATAGATAGATAGATAGATAGATAGATAGATAGATAGATAGATAGATAGATAGATGTTTTAAAAAAAATTAGACAGACGAACAGGTAAAATGAGATAGATAGATAGATAGATAGATAGATAGATAGATAGATAGATAGCGATATAATGAAAATAAGTTAGGCAAACAGATAAAATGAGATAGATAGATAGATAGATAGATAGATAGATAGATAGATAGATAGATACATAAAAGTAACAATGATATAGATAGATAAATAGATGTATGGATCCAATAAGAATGTGATAGAAAAATAGAAAAAATTAGATAGAGAGACAGATAGATAAACTGAGAAAGAGAATGGTAGATTGTTACAATGAGAATGAGACAGACGAACAGATATATAAATGAGAATGTAATAGACAGAGAGAGAGATAACATGATAATAAGATACATAGAAAATAAAAATAGAAAATAAAATTAGATAGATAGATAGATAGATAGATAGATAGATAGATAGATATAATTAGAATTAGATGCGTGGATAGATAGATATATATATATACAAAATGTGTATTAGAAATATAGAAAAAAGATATATAAAAACAGAAAGCGATTGATAGATAGATAGATAGATAGATAGGTAGAGAGATAGATAGGTAGATAGATAGATAAGTAGGTAGATAGATAGATAGACACATAGATAACAATGAGTCCCAGAGAGATCGAAGTACAGACAAAATAAGAATTATATAGATAGATAGTTAGATAAGAGAAAATGAGGCAGATATATAGAGAATTAAAATGAAAATGTGATAGATAGATAGATAGATAGATAGATAGATAGATAGATAGATACATGGATAGATAGATAGAAAAATAGATAGATAGAATAAAAATATGACAGACAAATAGAAAAATGAGATATAAAGATAGATAGGTAAAATGAGAATGAGAATGGTAGATTGATTCAATGAGAGTAAGAAAGAGAATGTGATAGATAGATAGATAGATAGATAGATAGATAGATAGATATCATTAGAATTAGACGCATAGTTAGATAGATAGATAGATAGATAGATAGATAGATAGATAGATAAAATGTGCAAAAGATTTATAGAAATAAATATAGATAAAAAGAGACAGCGTTTGATAAATAGATAGATAGATAGATAGATAGATAGATAGATATATATCGCAAGAATTAGATACATTTATAGATAGATAGTAAACGAAATGAGACGTTTCGTTTGATAGTTAGATATTTAGATCTATAGATAGATAATTATCTATATATATATATATATATATATATATATATATATATGTATATATATATATAGATAGATAGATAGATAGATAGATTGGTAAAAATTGAAGTACAAAGAAAAAATGAGAATGAAATATAAAGCAACAGTTAGATAGAATGAGAAGATAGATAGATAGATAGATAGATAGATAGATAGATAGATAGATAGATAATGAAAATAAGTTATGCAAACAGATAAAATGAGATAGATAGATAGATAGATAGATAGATAGATAGATAGATAGATAGATAGATAGATAGATAGATGAATACAAATAAAAATGATATAGACATATGAATAGATGTATGGATCCAATAAGAAAGTGATAGAAAAATAGAAAAAATTAGATAGAGAGACAGATAGATAAATTCAGAAAGAGTATGGTAGTGTGATGCAATGAGAATGAGACAGAGGAACAGATATGTAAAATGAGAATGTAATAGAGAGAGAGATACATGAAATACTGATGAGATACATAGAAAATAAAAAAACAAAATAAAATGAGATAGATAGATAGATAGATAGATAGATAGATAGATAGATAGATAGATAGATAGATATACAAAATGTGAAAGGGACTTATAGAAATAAAGATAGATAAAAAGAGACGGCGTTTGATATATATATATATATATATATATATATATATATATATAGATAGATAGATAGATAGATAGATAGATAGATAGATAGAATAAAATTATGACAGACAAATAGAAAAATGACATATAAAGATAGAGAGGTAAAATGAGAATGAGAATGGTAGATTGATTCAATGAGAAAAAGAAAGAGAATGTGATAGATACATAGATAGATAGATTGATATATAGATAGACAGACAGAT